>JACXGJ010005237.1:0-40136 GCA_016801105.1 Esox niger
GGCTAACAGTAGATCACACCTCCTTAATATGGGCAATAATGCGTTACATTGATTTAATATGGCTAACAGTAGATCACACCTCCTTAATATGGGCAATAATGTTTTATACTTCATTGACAGGGGCAATTGGAGCACACCTCATTGAAAAGGGCAATAAAACAACACACTTCATTAACAGTATGTCATACCTTATTAATAAGGTGGACAGTATGTCATACCTCATTATTAAGGGTGATAGTATGTTATAACTCATTAATAAGGCTGATAGTATGTCATACTTCATTAATCAGGGCAAACACACTAATTAAAGAGCTTGAGGACACACCCCGTCCATAGTCCAACGCAATGGGTAGAATGTTATTCTGCTTTTCCAGATCCTAATTATACTTGAGCCAACCTGTTAATCAGATGTTGGATACTTTGCCTGTGTTTCTTTCATGTGGTGTCGGATACCCGCACAGAAAACACACATTAAAATCACTGTATGCATGAAATCTAACACTACACACATCCTGGTGACATCTAATGCAACACACATCCTGGTGACATCAAACGCAACACACATCCTGGTGACATCTAACGCAACACACATCCTGGTGACATCCAACGCAACACACATCCTGGTGACATCCAACGCAACACACACCCTGGTGACATCCAACGCAACACACATCCAGGTGACATCCAACGCAACACACATCCTGGTGACATCCAACGCAACACACATCCTGGTGACATCTAACACAACACACATTCTAGTGACATGGTTCCAAGTTACAAAGAAAAGGGGATGGGTTTATGTTGACTAAATCCCCACCTAAAGGGAGAACATCTGGACAACTAAACCCAATGAATCTGATATTCCTGTGTGTGTGTGTGTGTGTGTTGAATGGGCTGTTTTCCCACATTGACTGTAGGGCAGCCAGAGGACCTGGCCATCTACCTACAGTATATCAAGTCCTTATGAGGAGAGCATCACACCATCTAGAATGTATGATATTTAAGTGACATTTTATTCCTAATTACCATTACCAGTCTGTTGTTTGTAAGTTATATTTTTAGTTGCAGGTTCTGCACTCTTCATCATGTGAGCCACACAGTACCATATACAGGACCATAAACAGTACCATATACAGGACTATAAACAGGACCATATACAGGACCATAAACAGGACCATATACAGTACCATATACAGGACCATAAACAGTACTATATACAGGACTATAAACAGGACCATATCCAGGAACTTATGCAGTGACCATATGCAGTAACCATACCTTAGGGGGACACAGTACACATCATTATCAAGTAGAGACCAGCGCACATTACAGCAGCTAGCACCCACTAACTCACTCATTCATTAACTACAGCAGCTAGCACCCACTAACTCACTCATTCATTAACTACAACAGGTAACACCCACTAACTCATTCATTAACTACAACAGGTAGCGCCCACTAACTAATTATTTCATAAACTACAACAGGTAGCACCCACTAACTCACACACTAACTCACTCATTAACTACAACAGGTACTGTAAAACTCTTACTAACGCAACTCCCTCATTAACTCCAGCGGCTAGTAGACCACTAACTCAATCACTCAATACTACATGAGCTAGCACCAACTAACTCACTCATTAGCTACAGCCTTCAGAATGTAACAGGGCCTTCTGATCTTATAAAGGTGAACATCGAAAGACAGTAACCTTAGAGGTGAGGTGTTTACGCCGTCTAAGTCAGACAGAGACAGAGCGACAGAGACATAAAGACAGAGGAATTAGGAAGTAACCACATAGAGACCGAGAGACAGATACAAAAAGACAGCAAGAGAGGGACATAGAAACATTCAGGTGTCTCTATTGAAGCAGTGTCTGTTCCAGTAAAAAGCCCTTCTAAGCACTAAGAGCTGATCTGAAGGAGATCCTTCTGCTGAGTGGTGACCAGATCATTTTACCATCCTCCCCATTTCTGTAAATAACAGTTCAGGATGTCCCACACAACCGTGAACAACAACGACATTTCAGTTTGGAAAAGGGCACATTGGGAATTTTACCAAATAATGAAAAAAAACCATTATTGACCATTTTCATTTTGTAACTAATCATCAGAGTAATGTGGGGAAAGCTGGACAGATGGTGACCTTTTCAATCGATGCACTTTCTCATGACCAGACGAGCGACCAGAAACCAGCTCCGACAAAGAAGAACGAGCTAAAGGAACAGGGTGCTTTTCTGACAATGCACACCGTTGTCAGTGACCTTATGGTAGACGGAAAAGCTTCTACAGGCCAAACACATGCATGGATAATGGAGCTCTGTCTGGCCTTGGGAAGGAAGAAGACGGAGAAAGCAAGCTGACACTGTGAGGCTGAGGTGATGGACAGAGCAGTCTCTCTCGGCAGTGGGGGACAGTGACTCAGACATAGAAGGAACACTGGCACTGATGGACATTTGACACATGGTGACCTAATGCAGAGAACAGAGAGGACGTACTGAGGATGGAGGGACAGGGTTACAGTGGTGGCGGCTCAGTTCCGATGTCTTACTCAATAGCCGACTTTAGTGTGTCACAGAGAAAAGACCGGACAAAGGCTTGCGATAAGGACTTCCCTTTATCTCGAAAGCTCCTGAGGGAATCTCCAACACACCGGAGCTTCTCTCTCTCATCCTACTAAATAAAGATCTCCACCAAAGCGGAAATGTTGTTGTCCCTAGTCTTAACCCAAATATAACCAATCCCTTTGAGCGAAAAACTGTTTTGAAATGTACATTTAAATGTGTTGGCTTCAGAGTTTGGACATCCGCCCTCAAACTCAAATAACGCATGTTTTTTAATGCAAAGTTGAGAGCCAATCGTCTCCAGTGAGACCTATGTGTCCTGCTCCTTCAACTGATGTATATTACTGTAGGTATATCAAAGCACTAACAACCAACCAATCCATTCAAACTTGACAAGAAGTATGTGTTAGAAATCGTCCGTTTCGTATAGCGGTTGAAGTAATGTTCGCGTACCCGGTCGTCAAGGGAGAGTCATTCAATAATTTATTGCAGCATTAGATAGTATTGTTGATTATGTTACAGACATATCTTACAAACTCGATCTCAAAGAATCTTCCGGTTGTCCTCACCTTTGTAGACAGAGGACAGAATTACTGTAAACCCATTGGCTACTTTCTGTCACGGTTTGGACGGACTTCCTGTGTACTGATAAACCCTTTGACGTGTGCTACATTGACTTGACGTGTTTCTGCGTGTCGTCCATTGCATCCTCCATCCATATGGTTACCTGGGAAAGGTCAATCGTCTGACACGGTCTCACAGGGGAACCTCAGCTGGTGCCGGTCGTGACAGCAACCGAATTGCTGTAAATATTTACCCCTCCATGGAAACGAGGGCAACAACGATCACTGCTGCTCTGACATTTACTGCCCCGAAAACAACCTTCCTCTCCCCCCCTTTACACACGCGCACACGCGCACGCACACACACGCTCCATTATCAATGAATAATGGATGGTGCAACGGGGGGGGGTGGATTTTTCCTCAGCCCCCGAGGCGCTGGGGACAACAGGGGGATGGGGGTGAAGAGGGGATGGGCATGGTGGGGGTTGAGATGTGGAGGGTGAGGTTGTGTGTGTGTGGGGGGGGGGGGGGGGGGGGGGGGGGGGGTCGGTCTGTTACACAGAGATCTGATTACCATATTTTCAATTTAGTCTCATGATTGCTCTCGCTCTCCTCTTTCCTTGGGACCACTGTTCCCGGTTGGCAGCCCGCCGCTGCTCTGTCTCTGCAGAACATTCCGGGTTAATAAGGCCAGATGCAGGGCTCTAATGAAGCAGGTGAAGGCTGCGGTGGGGATGTGGGGGTACGGACATTCCCAAGGTGAAGTCGACAGGTCTCAGATTTGACAGGAGGGCAGGGGTCAGTGAGGAAATACAGACGACTGTGGCGGCGTGAGATGGTAGACTGCTTCATCGACAACCCCATCAGATCGTTTTTCAAACGGGATGGGTGGGCAGGATACAGAGTTTGTTTAGTGGTTGCATGTGTCCTGGTTATTAGAGAAATCTTTCTGGATGACAGTGGATTAATGGGAGGCCATGGAGCCCTGGGATTGAATGGACTTAAAGCTGGCATAAAACAACAAAGACAAACCGTCTGTGCTCACAGAAACTCTGCAATACTTAGTAACAGACCCGAAAATAGTACACATATAAAGACGGAACAGGTGTCACAGAGCAGAGAGTGTCAAGTCGGTGGTACCTTCTGAGTCACGGTGGTCTCAAGATTGCCCCCAGCCCCCACCTATCATATGGATCTGGAACTTACCTGAAAGACATGAGAAGAAATAAACAGGTTAGTTATAAAGGGCTGTTCATGGTAACACAGTCCGGTCATACGTGCGGTCTGTTGATGTACAAACACCAAAAGTGGTATTTTATCAGAGACTGGCCTGTTTTCACATGTACAGATTTCACTTCAGTGTCAAATTCAATTCAATTTGGAGCTTTTAATAAATGCATTAATGACTGTGGGGAAAACATACAAGTCTCTGCCAGGCCATTTACACCGTCGCTGACATTAAGGCAACACCAACAGAATGTCGTAGCAACGGAGCACAACACCAGGTCATTGACCCCTTGACTGAACAATTCCTTATCACCACGGCTTCAATGGCAACGCTGACAGCCCATAAACCGACCAATCACAAAGACGTGTAGCCACCGGGCCAATGGCTGGGGTAAAATGGCACCCGACGGTCATCCAACGCTGACATCTGCCAAATATCGACATGAGTCTCCAACACAGAGATGACAATCTAGCTTTGTCTTCCTTATTTATATCTTTGTCCACATTTTGTACTGTCATTAATTAGGGAGAGGTGGAGAGATGGACGCGGGAAGAGAAAAACAGAGTGAAGAAACTGACTTGTTCCTTATCACAGAAGGGTCTTTGTGTTAGTGAATGGGACGCCTTCATATCCCCATTTCTGAACCCACACCCCTTCAACAGAGCCTCTGTTCAACTTCTGTCAGTCTGGACCTTTAATTCTCAGGACCCAGATCCTCGTTTAGGACCGTGGGACATTTTTCTGTATGTGTGGCTGCACATACAGAAAAGTCATAGCTTCCATGCACTCTCCTGGGTGACACTGTCCAAAGTCCTGTTCCCTGTGAATCCATAGGGACTCTTCTAACCACGGTTCTCTCACTGTGTGTCTGTGAATAACATAACGCCTGAGAGCAGCGAAGGACCCTGGAGGCCAAAAAGAAAATGGAGCGTCACCGCCATTATTATGTGCTTCGATCATTCCGGTTTTTCCTCGTCCAATATCCACAGGTAGGGTTAATAAATCACAATGACACAACACACAGATCTAATAAATCACATTCGACAGGCGTACACAGGAACAGAATGGCAGAGGTTGGCCCCTCCATTGTTATTTTGCCCGATTTTTGTAGGGAACATGTCAAATCTGCAAACCTCCCGAGAAGACCCTTGTTTTGGTGTTTTCTAGTGAGGTCAGTGTTGCTAAAAACCCAGAACAACAAGTCAGCCCACATCTCCTTAACAGGCAGCCCACATCTCCTTAACAGGCAGCCCACATCTCCTTAACAGGCAGCCCACATCTCCTTAACACGCAGCCCACATCTCCTTAACAGGCAGCCCACATCTCCTTAACAGGCAGCCCACATCTCCTTAACACGCAGCCCACATCTCCTTAACACGCAGCCCACATCTCCTTAACAGGCAGCCCACATCTCCTTAAAAGGCAGCCCACATCTCCTTAATAGGCAGCTCTAAAGAGTTCCAAGAAACCATATTAGAGCATCACCCAACAGTTCCGCCGGTCGCTCTGCATCATCTCGTCATCCCAACACAGGGATGGAGTCCAAGCCGCTACCCATAATCCCAAGGGATTTGAGGGATTTATTTAGATTTCTTTTTTACAAATAATTGAATAAGGGAAAGACGTGAAAACACGTCTCCCTTCAAGTACAATCATGTCATGCTTTATGTCGGCACCATCCCCTGACGGGGGTGTACGGTTCCCTGGCAACGCCTGCTGAGGGGGTCCCAGGGTCCCTAAGTGACAGGGTTCAGGTCCCCCAGAGTGGCGACAAAGTTATTAAAACAAGATAAAGTGAGACCGCCTCTGGGACACGGCTCCAGTTCAGAAGAGAAGACGGCCAGATGCGAAGCCCAGCATGGTGACACATGGTGGGCCGTAACACTGCCAGACAGACGCCCGGGCTCCATACCTAAATCATGACGAGAAGGAGCAGTGTGGAGAGATGAAACGACGAGACGTTCGTTCAGACCACACACGGGAGAGAGATGCTCTGCATGTACACAGTGAAGAATAACGCACACTCCCAGACACATCTGTGACCTCAGTCTACCCTCCTTCATTGGAAAGATGTTGGCCGGGCCATTAAACACCAGCGCCTCGCCCCTTTACCTCTCCTCGCTCCTCCCCAACCCCCCCCCACAACGCTCCCATCCTCCCCTCTTTGTTCTGCAGCGTGTCTGGCAGTCCCCAGCTGAGTCTACCTGGCTCCTGACAGGCACATGGCCTTTGAAAACACACAACGCTCACACGTCAGACGACACAGACATAACAGGAGCAGAGGGACGTTGGGGGAGCAGCGTGCTGTACAGCAGAGAAGAAGACAGTTTCTCACAGCAGCACGGAGGACAGAAAGAATGTATAACGACGTGAAAGAGAACAAATTAACGTAGAATATATCAGAATAGAAGTAATTGGATTAAAGAAAGTTAGGAATACAAAAGACATTTAACATAATGGAAGATCAGAGATTTTGTCCCCCTAGAGTGCTGTCTCTAGGAGGCGTCTTTGTGCCTTTTAGGCATTCCTAGCAAGGCAGGCAAAGCATTACAGGAGTCACAACCGATTCCCAGTAGGTCTCTATAAAGGCCTCTACATAAAGGTTATTCATTGATGAGGTCACACAAAGGCAAGCCGTCCTAAAGGACAGGGATGAAAGACAGTCCACAGGGAGCCGGGCTTCGGTCATTATGAAGGCCACTGACTGATGCCGCCAAGATTGAGCTGTGGACTGTCTGACTTACACACCTTTATTTCAATGGTGGAGAAAGACTTAGCGATGCCCAAGCGATGCTAGCACAATGGACTTAGTTCACTAAACAGCATGCGTGCAACCGGGAACAATACAACCAGACAAATTCTTAGCCACCAGTCTGCACACTGGATAGCTTTCCTTTTTCCTGTCGGGACGGTGGTCTATTGAGGTCAATTTGAAGAGGGAAATGAATCACGGCTTCTGTCACTTGAACAAGCGGTGCTGAAGTGGCTGTGAATGAAACGAGTGCGATCGGTGTTTGGTGAGGATTGCGCGTGATTACAGCCCAGTGTAGTCAATAAACCGAACTGAAAGTCCCCGGAAGGCAAACCTTCGCAGGAATGTCACATCGAGATGTTTTTCGATTGGACAGATGGTATCTGAGCAGGGAAGTGTGAGGACCGGAGCATGCAGTGTTCTGCCAGGTAGGATCACAACTCCGTCAGCTGTAGGTGAATGTGGGTTGCCCCCCCGTGGGGTGTAGGAAACTGAAAGCTGAAGATCAAGAGGGGGTCCACCAATTACCACCCCTTATTTTTCTGCTCGCTTCTATCACCAGCCTGAGCTGAAAGCCATCGGTCCTACCTGAACCCATAATGCACACCAGTGCCCATTCCCACCCCAATGTCTCAACCCGCCAAACTGAGGTAGGGGTGCTACAGACCCTTTCTGACACAGCCTTAGCACCCCCAACAAGCTTCCCAAATGCACTTATAGTTTCTGTTCGCCATCGGTCTTCACTACGGCCGATGGACATCGGTCACCTGTCCATTCATGTCCAATGCTTGACCACTATCAATACCAGTCAAAACATCTTAGGACAGCTATGCGCCCAAACTCTGAACCTCCCATCCTCAAACTAGCTGGTCCGGACAAGTACACGGGAGAAAAGCTGCATTTGGAAATCAAACCATCGGATTTGTCACTGGTAAGAGGCCGATTTCTTTATTTGAAGTCACCACAAACAGCTTCACTGGATTCAGAGATTCGGCGGCAAAATAATTCAGTTCCATTTGTCCGACAGTGGCTCTCTGAGGAGATGATTCATCACTTCATGTGGGAAAAAGAAACATCTCGCCCACGACTCATTCAGGAGAAACCTCCCTCTAAAAGCACTCTGCCTAATCTGTGCAAATGCTGACACATCTCAATGTCATGATATTGACTGAGAGAACGCTCAATTCATCCCGGCCAATATGCTCTGTCCATCATAAATCTGAAGCGAGGAACCAGAGTTGCATTTCTCTCTTAGTTTTACACAGCAGTTTTTAACTTAATAATGGACAGGGTTGCGTTCTTTAGGTCTGACGGAAACATTTTGTCTGACTTGGGCAGGGCCCAAAAAAAAATTTACTCTCACAGGGGGACAGGTATTGGCTTAATCAGCTTAGGCTACCAATCAATCATCTCCCAAAACGCCTTCCCACATCTGACTTGTACCCCAAACCAGCATGGGGAGAACTGTTGTATTCAGAGTAGAACTGCGTCTTCTAATCAAATTCCAAACATAGACGGTTTCATTTCTTTTGGTCTGATGAGTGTATAACCGTCTGCTTGTTTTTGCGAGCTCACATGAACGCAGCATGTACAGTGTTAAGAAACAGGCCCTGCATGTAATTGACAAGGGCTCCTTCACATGATCGAATGTAAAGTCGGCGCCACGCCTCTCAGCGCGGAGGTTTTCCTACCCTCATCAATGTCACTCCTGTGAAACTTTAAGGTGGCCTCCACTACGGCCAACTGAGATAAGCGCTGTAGCCTGAGGATGAAGGTGAGGCTCTGCACTGTAATTTCATCTGCCTTCGCTTTGTCGAATCTAGCTTTTGGTGCGACAGAGGCATACATCATCTGACAGGGAATGAGTAGAAAGCGAGGAAGACAATTTAGCCGAAACTACACCCAAAACACAGCACACTGAGAGATAATGTGACAGTTCATTTCCTGATCTGGTGAGTCCCCATGCAGGTATATGCACCTGCTCGTGGGTCAGACACAAAATAAACAAAGGAAACTTCCAGAAGAAGCAAACTGACCAAGTAAAATCATAATTAACGTTTTACATGTCCTCTAACCCTTTGTGCAGCAGTAAACAATCTCAAATCAATTGAGTTTCCGGCTCCAGCCTTTGACAGAGAAATGCAATGGGGGGAGTTAACTAATTCAATGAGTTTTAGCCATTGACCTCGTGTCATAGATTGCTTCTCTCTACACTCAATGTTAGTTCTGGGAACAGGTCTGTCTCGTCTCCTCCCTCCACAGGGACCTACCACTGCTTCTGACGGAACTATCGGGAATGTGAAGAGATGTTCCCCACAGGTACCATGGTAACAAGACCGAAAGCGGAGATGGGAAATGAAAGCGCCAACCAGGTGAAGAAAATATGGAGGGGAAGAAACGAGTAAGAGTGGAGTGGGCATAGATCATACTGTGTCGTGTTTACTTTCTCAAATCTTTCCTTCCCAAATTTGGTTGATTAATTGTGTTTTTACACATGCGCTATCAATGTGAGCCAGCGTTTCCCATGCCAACAGAAGCAGTGAAAACAGTGGATGGTTACCAAATAAACATGCAACAGGGACAACATATGAGAAGCTGAGGTCTGAGGAAAGAGTGCTTCTGGGCCGAACCACTCACAGAGGAGATTAACCATACACACATCGGCCGGTGAATGTACAAACACACACAGACGAAAACAAAACAAAATAGGCACAGGTGTGCAAAGGCACAAAACGCAGACAAAAAACTCAACTGCTGAAAACACTGCTTTTAAAAAGCTTCATAAATGCCTTTTAGGAGACTCAAAAGCCTCAAGAGATTAATTAAAGGAGTCAAATAATCTCAGAGACCCTCACACGTTCCGTAAAGCACGCCTCACGCCTAACCCTAACTCTAACCCTAACCCTAACCCTTACCCTAACCTTAACCTTAACCCTAACCCTAACCCTAACACCTCAGCGTTTCGACCAGCAGTTGATCTCCTAGTCGCCACAGCCAGAAACACCCGTCGTCCCCAGAACCAAAGAGCCTCAATCGATTGAAAGCAGACCCCCCCCCCAAACTCTCCCTCACATCCCCCAGACAATACTTACGGATAGATTTCCTCATCCATAATCAACCCTTAGCTGGCGAACGGTTTTCTGTCAGCAACGTGCTCGGGGAGAAGACACAGCACTCATTAGGGTCAGATTGAATACGTTCAAGAACGGCCTCGTTGGTAACTATAGCAAAGACACACACACCACAGCTGGGGTCACAGGTCACTACGCGGATACGACAGCGATTCGTGAACGACAGTTATATGAATCTAAGTTGAGGTCACTGATGCATTCCTGTTACACTGGGATGAAGACGGCACTCGGACGTCTGAGCAACGAGCCGTAACGCCAAGCCGTCCTGCTCCCTTGGACCGGACCTGGGATTCCACACCCATATCAGCGGCATATTATACTGACACCGTGACGTGCTAACGAACGACCCGACGGGATTTCCAGTGGCTTTAGGAGGAAGTCCTGTCGTGTCTGGAATTAGACAGTCGGACCACCATGGCATCAACCACGCCAGAATTC
Organism: Esox niger; assembly: GCA_016801105.1. NCBI lineage: Eukaryota > Metazoa > Chordata > Actinopteri > Esociformes > Esocidae > Esox > Esox niger. Next base: position 10,676 of record JACXGJ010005237.1, read on the forward strand.
CCTCAGAAATAGTCAGCCATGATGACTTTGAAGGGCTGTCAATGGAGCAGAGAGGTGATGGGCTTCATTCCGATCACAACCACCTCGCCAGACAGACAGTAAACGGAGCCAGGACCTAACCCCTCTGATCTTCAACGTCCCCCATCATAGGTCCATTGGCTCTGGTTCTTTCTGGTTCTTTCAGAAAGTGATATCTTCCCGCCTTTTTTACTCTTTCTGTCTTTCTCTGTCTATCCATATGATAGGGAAATCGGAGAGATGGCGAGGACAGAAAAAAAGAGTGTAAAAGGTGAGATGAGAGAGGGGAAGGAGGGGGAGAGAAGGATAAATGAGAGAGGGAGAGAGGGTGGGGCAGACTAACATTAGCTCCCATTACCCTGTCTGGCTCAGACTCTCATTTTACTGAAGAGATTATTCTAGAAAGACAGACGAGATGCCACTTCACAGAGTCACAAGCCCATGATTATTGCAAATACCAACTGCCTGATTCTTTGTCTTTATTTTAACTTACATAATCCCTCTGTGCTTCCCTCCATCTCCACTCAATCTAGGATCGTGTACACTGAGAGAATTACAGCATGCAGGTGGAGTAGAACTCCGCCCTGACCCACCCACGTCTCCATGGTGACTCTTTCAGGTCCGCCTTCTATACTATAGCCAGGAGAATTCACCCTGGGTGAGCCTTGGTTCGGTGCCATTAACTTGACTGCAGTACATTTTTTGTTAACCGTTAAATCACAGTGACTTTTTCCTGAGTCGGTTATTCTCAATCCATATAAAACAGCCAATCAAACCGAAGGAAGACCACTGTGCTCTAATGGCACTTTACATGACTTGTCATTACTAATGGACATGATTTGATTTCAGGTTCACTGTGGCCCCAGTGTTTTCCAATTGGCTGCATAAAAGATGAGGGTTTGTGGCAGGCACATGAAAAGACTCCGTCAATATCCCCTTTAACCACACTTCTTTTATCTGGTCAGGACGAGCGTTTGACCAACCAATACACCTGACGGGCAGTTATCAGATCTAGGAGACCGAGCCTCAAGCTGCGGGTTTGTCTGAAGAGCTATTTTGACGTAAATCTAAGCGGACTCTCGAGTGGCCCGGTAATAGTGTGATGGTGGTCGGTGCCTCTTCTTGTATTAGGATCGACCAGCAGCTAGCAAACGCCGTGTCTGCAGGCTCCCGCTATGTAATCGCCTTCGTTCCACTTCCCAACTGAAAATCACTGGCTTTCTAACTCATGCCACCCACTTTTGCCGTTCATATCTGCGATCATCACTTTTAATAGAATCGGCTAGAAGATTTTCCTGAGCTCTGACCTATTCAGGAATGTCTGGGGTCCCGGAGTAGCTCCTGGTTAGATCACATGACCCTCATATCTAACGGCTATTGGAAGAGGGAGGCTAACACTAGCATCCAATTAGACTTCACAGCAGCTGGCAGCACTGCTTTAATAGTGACGATGCCCCAAGGCTACTACAGCAAACCTCCAGAGCATCTGGACAGCTGCTGAGACCGAGCCAAGGAAAAAGAACGGAGATTTCATCAAGCAACCAATCAGCCCCTGTTAATTATTCAGAACACTCGGTTCCTCTGGCTTCTGTTCTACCGTTTCATGAGAATTCGGAACGGTGATGTTACGGTGGTTAGATCGGTTATGTTTACTTGAGTGTAACTTGTCAAGCTGATCGTTTAGTGAAGGAGAGGAATTAAGACTGGAATATGGAGATCACAGCCAGGACCTGCTACCGTGTGAAGAAACACACATTCCATAATCAAACCATAATCCCGATCAAACATGATGTATATAGAAGTGTCCGACTGAAGATGGAGGACAGGCAAAGGTGAAAACGATGTTCCTGTACACCGAAACCAAAGAAGGAAAAACGCTGGGTTGCTCTTGGACTGTAGAAAACAACCTTAGATATCACTGACCTCATCAGAAAGTGACACCTACCTTCATCAGCAAACTGTTCAAGTCTTCCTCCCCTTCAAAAGTGTGTGTGCGATTGACTGAGTACAAGTGTGTGTGAGCTTGCTACTGTTACTGTATTGTACAAGACCCCATAGACTGTAGACATACTTCGAGGACAGAAAATCTATTAGAAAGTGAACGAGCAAATGTTGTTACTCAAATACAAAGTTCCGTGTCTTGCATTGCCACTGAAATCAAATAAGTGATTGGACTTAACCAAACTGCTACATTGAAAAAAGCCTTAGCAAGTTAAAGTGGAAATGATAGGAAAGCAGGTCGTCCGTCTATAACGATGAACAACCGTTCATAACAACCTTCCTGGGACACGTGGGACCATGGTAACAGAGAGCTGCCACCGATCTGCCAAATAGTTAATACAAAGGTCATGAACTGACCGGGTCCACCAGCGTAAGGAAACCTACAGTTAAAATAATGATAAAACAACCTTTTGAATGAACTAACCGACACCCGATCGGTTTGCTGCAGATCGGTTGATGGAGATTGTGTTAGAACAAAGAAAGGTTCTCAGAGGGGAAATTAAATACAGACTGTGAAGCGTGAACAAGAGAAGAGGCTGCATTTAGTTCAAAACACAAAATTATCCGTAACTGGAGAAATTGGTTTAAGATCTGGGCATTGAGCCGGTTGAGGAGCTTGACCTTATCTGTCGGCATGACAGTCCTGGTGTATTCAGGTGGGACAAAGAAACAACTGGCAAAACAAAGCAGAATACCTCAACGCACAGACAGAGCTCCTGTTGGCTGTCCTGACAAAAAGCATTCCTCTCACTCACAACATAATGGCTGCGTCATAGTTATTTAAGGGAGAAATCATTAAGAGTCCAAATTCTATATAGTCAAATAATATATAGCTTTGATCCCCTTATATAACACTCAAGCCACACAGGGTTTCTTCACATTGCCCGAGGTGAAAACAAACTCCTGGCATTGTAGAATGTTGTACAGAGCATTGACCACTTGGAACTGCTGGCCTGGTAAACAGACTGATATAACATCTCAGAGCACAAAAGGGACTGCGAGGAGGAAAGCGCGGACACGAAGGGTCGCAATCTGCACCCTTGTCCTTGTTGTGTTTGGCCAGACTGGTCGGGTCTGCTTGGGCAGGATCTAATGAGGATCATAATAAAACGCTGAGCGCACGCCGTCGGCCAACGTGTCAATTTGTAGTCTACGACCTCGCGATTAGGGGAGTCAGACAGCACAAATCAGCGATGCGAGGAGGAAGGGATCCGGGGGGTGGGGGGGTGTAGTGAGGCGCGGTGGGTATCAATAATTTAAACATTGATTCATAATCCCCCAAACTGCACTGCTGAGATCCACAGAGATGGAAGCAACCTGAACCTTAATGTTGTACATTCAGTGTTAATGGGATTCTATCCACTGCTTCGGCAGGACCTACGTCTCTCTTTTTAAAACCCCGCCCTACATCTCACCCTACAGAAAATACATCTAGCTCTTTAAAACTGCTAAAACTTAGCATGGGCGTCGAAAAATACCCTGAGACCAGCCGTACGTATGTGTCCATTGATGGGGCCTTTTTTTACTGATACCTTTAACAAGAACAGGAATTTGTGATTATATAAGATGAAGTCAATCTATTAGCTTGTGGGTTCAAGCCTGAGCCATTAGAGATTGAGAAAATTGACAGAGAGATAAAGGAGAGAGTGAAACAAAGAGACAAACAAAGACAGGAGGACGGAGGGGGGCGAGAGAGTAACCATTCCTTTTCAATAAACTCACTAATGGATGTGAAATCATGTTGGAGGACCTCACAGTGACACGAGGAAGAGAGACCAACCTAATAATAGAACACATCTCCATGAGGTCATCTTTCTCCATAAAATGATCTTCGCGGGAACAGAGAAGAATGCGACCTTATCACAGAGTTGGTCTGCTGTGACAAACGGCTGTGCTCCTCTCAGAGACAGGAGTCTAGGATAAGTGGAGGAAGTACAAACTACAACACCAGATAACAGTAAACATGGGGAGCGCCACACCCTCAGGCCAACTGAGATGTCACGTCAGAACAAAATGAAATTCTCCAAGTCAGATATTCTCAATGGCACTTTTAAATTGTATTTCCCAGATCTCTGCCGCAAGACAATAGAACGGGCCTGTAGTTCATACTAACATAGTGAATAACAAACGACGACAGGACCCTCCAACTCAGTCCTCGATGACACTGTTCAGAGACAACTACCAATGTAGGTTAAGAAGAGGAGCGCTTGTAACCATGGTATAATGACGGCAATGTGATCTGTCAAACAAACAAACATTTGGATTTAGGGTGGGTACACACACACACACACACACACACACACACACCTTAAAGGTAGCCACTAGAGTAAAACGAAAAAGAAAATATGAGAGGGGAAACAGAACTCGAGCAAGAGATGTGAAGGCAGAAGAGGTGTAATCTATCAACATCAGAACCAGTGGATTCAGCAGAAACAAAGTGCTCTCATCTAAACCAACCACCAAACGGTCCACCCCAGGGGGCAAATAAGAGCATGGAGAGAAAGACTGCAAGCCCCATGAGTGAAGGAGAAAGAATGGCTCATAAGCGGGTAAGGAACTCTTATCAGCACTTTTCTCCCTGCTGTAGAGACCCTCCACACACACACACACACACACACACATCTACACACACACACACACACACACACACTAAAATGAGCACATCACAAATCCAAATCAATCAATCTTGTTTTTTATGTCCATAACAACTAACACAAACACACACACACACTCCTATTCACTTCCACTTAGATATGCCAACAGTCTGCTCTCCTCACCAAGCTGTAGAGCAGCTCTGGCACTTCAATCAAACTTCCACAGGCGCCAGGGGATAAAGAGACAAGTGCTAGCTGCTACCCACAAACAAGAGCTCAACCTCCCCATGGACCCTCCAGCCGCTGGGTCTCTGGCGCTCACCCAGCTCCAACGCTAACAGGCTAACCAGGACAGAGGTCGGTGCTAGTTACTCAGGGACACACGTTGTGTCGCTCTCTACCTTTTTGGGTCTCTTCCTCCTCTGGCCCAGCCCGTTGAGCCTGTCCCCAGCCTCCATCCGGTACTGGGACTGAGAGTCCTCGCTCATCCTCCAACACCGGTCCGACCCGCACTCGCTCCCCTCCTTTGCTTCCACTTGGTTCTGTTTGTCAGCCGGTGAAAACCAGCCTCGTAGCGCCGTTCCAGCTGTTCCGGACCACGGAGCTCTACCAAACCTCCCTCCCTCCTCGGTAGTCCACACTGACTGTGTAGCGACCAGCCAGGGTTGGGGATGTGGTAGAGCAAGCGGGAGTGGGAGGGAGGGGCAAAAAGAGCTGGGTGGGAGGGACGGGGTGAAGCACAATGGTGTTGCCATGGCAGCAGCTGCCACCAATGTTTATGTGGAGTGTGTGCGCGCCGGCCAACCAGATTTCTCCCAGTCACTGTTGGTTTGCCAGTATAGGCAGTGGGGTGGAGATCTTTTTTCTTTTTCATTAAAGCAGCAATGTAGGTGAACGGACCAGTTGGGTGGAGCGAGTAGAGGAGAATATCGAGCAGAATAAGCAAAACCATTTGAGTGATTTATTTTGTACAATATATTGGTTTCACCAACAAATTTTGTTACAATTCATTTTAATCAAGCAACAAAGGCTGGTTCACTCCCCAACTCCTCTCTAAACCCAATCTAGGTTTTATTGCCTTTGAAAATTCCGATTCTGTGTCTTAATAATGGCCCTGGGCAAAAGGAGGCACTGGCATTAAAACAGCTTTGCATTTTCATCCCTCCATTTCATCCCATACTCACATATTGATGAAAGGGAGATCCAGAGAGATTCAAGGAAAAAGAAATGGAACAGAGAAATGGGAGGAAGAAGAGGGACAGATGACTCCACCCAGACAGAGCACTCCCCTCTCTCTCTCTCTCTCTCTCTCTCTCTCTCTCTCTCTCTCTCTCTCTCGTCACCCTCCTTCCCTCGCTGTTTTTGTGCCTTTTTTCATTAATCACTACTAAATCCTGTCTTTCTGGTGTGTGATTCCTATTCCTGGACCAGTCTGCTGCCTCCCCTCCAGATACCCCACCCCCCCCCCTAAGCTTGCCCCCTCCTCTCCGTCCCCCCCAACTCAACTTGACTCCATATCCATTTAGAGGGATTTATTGGCAAAGAAAACATTGGATCGCAAAGGCAAATCGACAAGAAAAAAGATGAAATAAAAAAAGGACAGAATCAGAAACCCTATTAAAGACACACTTAAGGCATTTCAAGTGTTCAATTATTCATTATGTAATTATTCACTTCGGCATCTGCACAGCCCGAGTTCGTACACGTGTCCGTACGGGTATAGTTGCGTGCGAACGCTGTGCACGAGTGAGTGTCGTTTGGCACGGCGTGCCTATCATGCCAGGGGGCACACCTGTACGCTGGCACTGCCCCGCCATGAGGAGCGAGGGATGGCAGCGGAGCCAGACGGAGGAGTGGAGGCGGCGGCCAGGATCTGATCCTCTGCTCTGCTTTCCTTTGACCGGTGCCAACGACACCAAAGGACTCCGAACATCAATCAGACCCGCTCACAGAGGAGAAAGTACAGCATCCTAACATCCCAGAGAGTCGCTGAATATTCCAGATGTCATTATCCATCTGGCCACCTGTTCAGTCTGATCAGTAGAATGCATAATTTGTTTTTGTTGTTAAGGTTTTCTTCCATTAAGTCACCTAACTGAATGGTGCCCTTTTCTGGACACCTCCTTTTGCTTAAATACCAACTGACAAACTGATAGAAAATGTACAGGATTCACATATTACGTTCTTTTTTTCCAGACAGATTTGTCACAAGTTTTCAAAAGAATAGGAGACAAGGCCGTTCCACAGTTCCAGTCTATAGCAGCGGCACATGAAAGAGTCTTTATAGATGAATGGCAAAAGAGAGATTACAAAGATTCAATTCAACAGTAAACCAGGAACTGGGTTACTCCTGCTGGAAAGGGCTTTCCCTCCCTGTGATTGGATAAAAACAACCTGCCACACATTCCAGCTGTGGGGTGAGATTTACTGTATGGAAAAACTGTTGTAAATGTATTTAAGAACAAAAAATGACATTGAGTATCTTTTGAAGGAAGTTAAAATTCGCATGAATAATACAAACTATTCTGTGTGGTAAAAACAGGTTCAATTATATAGAAGTTTGAATACAATACTGTATATGTATTGTATCATATCCCATGCCTGTGTAATACTTCATTAAAAAGCTTCTCTTATCCGGTCAACCATCGGTGACACAGACCAAATTCTGAATCACAGCACTTACACAGATGCCACTGTCCTCAGCGCAGATGGCCTTTGGACTTCACCTCGAAGTGGATATGACTTCACCTACATTCACGTCAAATAGGAAGAGCAAACAAAGAACGTAGCTCAAAAACAACCACTCACACAATACATATAGACACACACGCACGCAAACACGCACGCATCACAGTTGTGCTGTGGCGTGTGTGACAAACGCGCATGCTGTCTAAAGAGAAGTCACATGAGAATGTAGGCGTTCTATATCCAGAATGTTCTCAGCAGCTACAGATGTGCTGAGTCGACTAAGCGTACAGCAGATCAGGGACATTTTATAGTGCATCTTTATGCATCAACAGGCAGTAAGACAAGCCTACAGACAGCAACAAAAGAGTCCATTCCCCTCCACTATATTTTGACAGGATATATCTTGAGGAGTTAAAACTGCTTTTCCAATCATGACAACATATTCAGATGAAGTGTGTGCATGTGTTGGGGGGGGTTCCTCTCACAAGACACCCTTCACCTACTTCAAAGCTTAAAATGCATTTTGTTCCATCAAAATAGGACCTTCCGGAAAAACATAATGGGTGCGCATGCAAATGTGAGCTAATGTGCAAGCTGTTAACACGGTGTGCTTAAAGGAAAATAACGCACACATGCTTTTTCTGTTTTCTGTTTTCTTCACTTTCCTAATCAATTTCAAATCTCATTTTTTCCTAACCCCAATACCCCTAACCTTTCCCCTAACTCCTAACCCTAACCCCCTAACTCAACTACCATGACTCCTTGAAAAGTTCATCATAAGGTCAAACGATCCCTGTTTTTACAATCCAAGCAGGGATTTTTGAATGCCCCCAGGACAGTGATACCGGTACACACCCACAACACACAAACCCCTCCTACCCCGACTCAATCAGCATGCCTCAGACCCTGGATGGCCCCATCTGGACTAGGCCGATTGGCTATTGACCGGAGAGCATGATCCTACCGAGACAAAGCGCGGAACGGGGACTGCTCATTTCTCTGTGTTGACTGACAGGTAGCTGGGTAGTGATGAGAGGATAAAGGGAGAGCTTTTAAAAGAAAAGCAAAACAGCAGAAAGAGAGACATGTATGAAGAGAGAGACAGCGAAAGAGAAAGAAGTCAATGACTCACTCAATCACACCCCTCTGACCTGATATGAAGCAAAGAGCAGCGAGGACAGTGGGATAAAGGATTAATGCCATTTGTCGGCACAGCCTCATCTTAAACTCTGTGTGTGGGCAGACACTTCTTACTAGGAATGAATGACTAAAGAGAAGCCATTTATGGCTTTTAACGGGCTGAGGTCAAAGCATTTTCATGCTCTGACGCTCTAGGCTGAAAGAGCCTATTTGATTGGTTTAATGTTAGAACAAACACACACACACACACACACACACACACACACACAAACACATTACCCCCTCTACGTTTCTGACATTGACCTGACCAGGCTCAACCTCCCTTGAGACACTTGTTGAGGCAGTAGACTCAAGAGGCAGTCAGCGCACGCGCACGCAATAAGACGCCTCACAAACTCCCACAATTCCCACAAGTCCAGCCCTTCTACACGAACACTGTGACCCATTTAACGGGATTCGCGGCAAATATTCTGATTCTTCTCTGGGCAGGATACTCTTTCGGCCATCTTGTCATCTTGCCTCCGGGTCACACACCCGAAGCAGCACACTGCCACCTGAGGCCACGACCGCCCCGGGCCACGCCCCCTACTCAAAGGGATGCCGGCTGTCTGTCACGTCGCTTAGGAAACCGATGCCCCGGCAACAGGCTCATTTCTGAGGAGACAATCGGAGAACGCAGGGAGAGAGAGCGTCGGGCTTTGCGTGTGGTCTTCGGCGCACTACACTGCTAATAAACGAGAAAACACCGTCCCACCCGAGCCGGCGGGATCAAAACACAGGGCCAGGAATAGCAAGCCCCCTCTGCAGAGTCCGGTCGGACTCGGCTGCCCTGTCCACATGTGCTCCAGCTCCCCAGCGCGGAAGCTAATTGCTACGCCCCCGCCTGCCATCTCAACTGCCAAATCAATGTGATGGGCAGCAGGCGGTAGTGGCGGCACAGGCGCGCCGGCGTCATGGAAACTGCCCTGCGTTCCCAGGCCCCGCCACCCTGACCGCCGCTCTGCTTCACGGTGGGACCACGTTCCCTTGAGTGCCACGGGCCATCTGGAAAGCCATCGAGACAAGCGAATGTTTCGTGAGGCGGCCGAAGTGAGGGTCACCTGTCTGCCGATCAATAAGTAAAGAACGAAACGCCATCACTCCAGTAGCACAACAACAACAACGCCGACCACACAGCGGTCTAAAGGCGAGATCGATATCACGGAATGTTCCGGTCACGGCGCCTCTAAAAACAGACCAGATGAGGGACTGATTGGAGTGATGGGTGGAGATAAACATTACCCAGGACTGCTGTGTCAATGGAGTGGAATATCAGCGGCTGATTGATGATGTAGTGATCTACATATTGATCTGTCTTGTTAGGCATGAAGAATGATGGAGGTTGCCATCAATAACCAGGCTGTATCAACATATCAGCTATTCATTTGGTAAGGGAGCTAGCGGATTACCGGATTCTAGGGGACACTGAATCAACACTATAGTGTCAACACTCATACAAAATGAAAATCCAGCTTCCGTTTATAAACCGCGTTTGACAATGAATACATTATACATGCCCGGATCTGGAAACGGACACTGGTTTGGCAAGACATGATGGTGAATGCAAAACTAACACCATGCAATGGAACGTCGGCTCCACGCACAGCGGCGTTCAAAACGAGGCACCTCATGACTGAAGTCAGCCAGCTGCTCTACGTGCACCACATACTTGGGTCCGGGACTTGTTGACGTAGACGTCAGGGTTACGGCACAAAACAAGGTCACCGACAACATCCTCCACGCACGGACCACTCATTATCCTGTTCGGCCCTCTGGCCCAACCCATCTGCCTATCAGACCAATCAGAAGAGTTAAACTGTTTTTCATTATGCAACCAACCAATAGTCTTGGAGGTACTCAGATCCAAACTTAACATGGAGGAGAAACTGGGCGTGGCAGCAAAGGCAACCAAATGGGAGCACATTACTTCTGTCAGTGTTCATAATGACTTGGTCATATTGTGATGCTCAGAGCCGGGACACACTGTCTCTCTACCTTGGGTTACTGATGGGGAACCTTTCAGCCTGGGACCTGGGAAGCGGGGTTGCTATAGTAATGCAATCTCAGTGGGATTACCATGGCAACCACTCTGAGCGGAGATCAAAACAGTGACAACATTTGACAAGGGGGCGCAGGTTGGGAGTGATGGATGGGGGCAGGGGTGGAAGAGGGCAGAGGGGTAGAAGTGTGCTGTGTGTTTTTGTCTGGAGGAGGGACCGCATTCTTTCCTCCAGGATATAAAAGACTGACATCAATAGCACCTCTGATTATTGCAGTTCACATTCTGTTGGAGTGTGTGTGTGTGTGTGTGTGTGTGTGTGTGTGTGTGTGTACACTCAGTGGAACATCACAGCAGAATGGAATGCCACACCCTTCCCCCGAAAGAAGAGATATGAATGTGATGAAGTGGAAATAGCTTATGGCTTGAAACAGTCAATTCTCAAATTATGTCAAGTACATAATATCCTGAAAGCAGAGCCTTTCCCATTCACTCGGACAGAACAAAGAACCAAACTACCAGAGCACAGGCTAATGACTGAGGAAAGGCATTCTCCCTATTCATAGGATCAGCGATCAATCCAGGAAATACACCAGATTGTTTAGAAACAGCGCCAATTAACCCTATATTTAGCGGGGAAAAGACATGGTTTCCAACAGCCAGACAAAGGAGCTGAGGTGAGATTAAAGCATAAAAATACAGAAAGGAGAAAAAGGGATCAACTCCCATCCAGAAACAGACAGGCATTGATACTTAACGCAGGCTGCATTGCCAAATGGGATGTTTTCTGACACAACTGGGATTGACAGAGTGGAGAAAAACATGGGCCTGGATGGGTTGATAAAATTATACATATGGTTTTCTTGCGTAAACAAAATGAGGGCAAGCTTTTTGTAGAGTATGGAGGTTGTAGCTTGTGATTGGTCCACATACTGCCAATCAAATCTGACAACCCTGACCACTGGGCGTGGTTATTGGTTGAACTGAGATCAGTCCAAAAACACTATCAGCATCAAATCCTCTTGGTGAAAAATAATACAAAAGTCTTGCGTATTTTCTGTGATAGCAGCTGACCATAAACGGCGGGTTAAATCAGTGGGGAGCGAACGGAGCCAAAAAGGCACGCTTGTAAAAATTTCACAGCTGTCAACGGGGAGGCTACAAGAGTGGGAAAATTACAGCCGGTAAGCCGCGTTTTACTGATTCACATGGAGTTTGTAAGCCTGCAAATAACCCCTAGCCACACCGGAGGAGCTAAACCCAGTGGTCTGCCATGCCTCACCCGCCACTGTATTGATTGTTATCGTTGTAATGAGATCTGCCTTTCAGAAAGAAGCAGAGGAGTGTAACAGCGGTCGCCGTGGGCGGCTCGTAGACTTGCGCCTCGATCACACCTAGCACCTCATTGTGTTTCCGTACGCAAGAAGCAAATTCATTTCCGACAGTGTGCTCAATTTGCCTCACAGCGTTTCACATTAGAGGCAGCTGCATTGTTCAACTATTTCTACATGTTGTCAGCTTAATGGCAGCGGCAGCATTAGGTTTTGAACTTTCGTTCCGCGCGCGCACACACACAAAACAACCATGTAGGTAGGTGTGATTGAGGCATCAGCCCAGTGAGTACTCGATAAAAAGGCGGGAAGACATAATCAGTCATGCGCACGTCTCCAAGGAAACGCTGGCCAAGGTGTCTGTTGTCTGGGCAACGAGGGGCGGGATGATGGTTGGTTGGAAAATACCATTAGTGAAGAGATTGTGTGTGTTTTCGGGGGTATAAACCTTCAGCACTCACACAATATTTATTAGATTAATATTCAATTCAGGTTAAACCTGGCTGTGACAATAAGTCATACAGATTTATGCAGATTACCATGAAACAGCGCAATATTGCATCATGACTGCTTGATTCACCAAATTTTCCCTAATAATTGTGCAATAGAGATAAAGTTAAATTTAATGCCTGCAAATGTACATATTAAAATATGTACACCCTGGATTTCTGTAGTTAATGCCAAAAATAATAAAAGCACACACCATCCCCAAATATCTATACACAGTGCTGCACCAACACACTACGGCCAATATCTATAAAGCGCCAGGCCTCTGTCAAGATTTGGTTGGGGGCACTTCATTTCCAAAGGAGAACAACTGGGATAATAACAAAACGCTTGGAGTCCAAACTAACAGTCATCAAAAACACAGTGGCTCGATTCCCTGAGGAAGAACATGTCCCCGTTGTTGGCACAGGCTGATGGGTATAGACGAAGGACAGGGGTCCTTTCAACAATGGAAAGGATCGCTCAACAATGCCTGACCAGATTCTGAATCCAATACTTATGTATTATATAGCAGAGGAGTCACGTAAAATAACTATGGGCCCAGTCTCTTTTTCTTCCCTTATTCCTTCATTCTGTATCCCTTTTGCTCTCATCACTTATCTTTTGTTCTCTTCTCTTGATCGCAATCTCAGACTCTCCATCCTTTGATGAGTGTTGATATTCATCCCCTTATCTGCATATTACCATAACTTTCTTAGTTCTATGGAAAGCTCCTTGGTGTTCATGGTTGGATGTTTGCTTTGCATTACTCTACATAACAGGTGCCACCTGCACGTCCATCCTGAAATCACATGAAGTACTATCACCTCACACAGCTGGAGAACAAACTACTTGATGTGTCATTTCGATGGTGAAAAGTTACACCAGAGCTAATTGAGGATCGCCATTACAAGAGGAGTCGAGATTCACACAGTCAAGAATTACGTATTTCTTACATTTAATTTCCCTGTTTTATGTGAATTTCCTCTAGACTGTGTTGAGTATGGGGTTTTGATAAGTGAGCAATGTTTTCTTGGTTAAATGCCTACACCCCTGGATCACTGACTAAACAATGTGATTAACATTCAGGGGGTATAACTTAGTAAAGGCACAGTATCCACCCCCAAGCCCTTCATCCCAGACCGCAGAAAGGTGCAGCACTGGCCAACCTCACTCCCTAGAGTTGCATCTTGACATGGCACTGTGACTGAGACATTTACAAGTATCCTCTATGAATAAGTGGCTCGTGAAAAACACAGTATCGGGGGTTAACAGTGGGCTTACATGTGGAGAACGAGGGAGAGATGAAGGGAGAGAAAGGGAAGAACAGGGCCTGTGAAAGAGGGGGCGAGCGAGGGAAGTGGATGAAGAGAGATGGAGAGGAAGATCATCTGCAGACCAGGGATTCATGCAGGAAATTAATGGAGAGGGACATTTGTTAAAAAAAACATCAGGACTCCAGACTGTGTGTCTTTTCTTGGATTTCGAGTAGTTGTTATTCATAGGATCCGCAATGATTTGGTCAAACGCCAATGGGAACCTTTATTGGCCTGATATCTAACTATGCGTGTTTCTTACACCTCCTTCGGAAGAGTGAGACAGCAGCATTCCGTTCGTGCGTGGAACATGACCGTAGGCAGCTACTACAAAGGGCGATAAACATCCTCAAGTAGAAGCGGCATAAGAACCAGAGAAGCCGAGATCACAACAGCTGGTAAACTCATTCACGATTGGAGCCTGCTGGTTTTCTGTTCAACTTCATCAGTAATTGCACCCACCTGTTGTCGCAGTTCTAAATAAGTCACTGAATCGGGGGGAAATCATGTGGAGCGCGCCTCGAGGGACAGAGGTACCCATGGCCAGAGAGAACATGGCACTTATATTGTTCAATTAAGTATCCCTCGTCATTCAAAGTCTAAGAGTCCATATGCAGTCGGTTTTCGGTTTATTGGCATAGTAAACAATATAACATACAGCGGATTAAGTTACTCGACCCCCACGCAAGGACCACTGATTATGTCAATCGCCTTATTCTTGATGTGCGATTAGCGAACAATATGAGCTCATCGCAATGCCTTGGAGCTATGATTACTTCGTTAAAATCAAACGTTTCAGGAATAGCCTCCCATTCTGAACGACTGTGACATGACCGCAGGCAGTAGGGAGCTACTGGACGTTACTGTAGGTAATGAATGAAATCAGTCGAAAGACTCGTGCATATCAGGGCAAATACTCTTCAACGTGGCCAACATTTACTTTCTATAGTCCGTTTTGAACACGTTATAATGTAGCATATACCAACGCTGTAGGCATACTAAAATGTAAAAATATCAAAGCTAAATCAAATATTTAATTACTGGATGTACTGCACTGTACAAGCACAATAATCCATAACTATGTTGAGGTCACCGACTTCCTTTTTCACCCTTCCAACCCTGGTCGGTATTCAGGCAGTGCTCTGTCGATGTGTGCATTGCGCCCTCTGCTGGTTTCGCCTATATTGCCAGTTCGGAAATCCGCACCTGTTCGTAACTGAAGTAGACCCCTATCAAGTCATAAATAGTTGACGTCACACAGCCTAAAAACCGAATGCACTGATTTTAAATGAATGAGCTGTATGCCCCAGTATGTCGTTCACCGTAGCATCTAATGTATCATTTTCCTACTGGGTTTATTCTCCTCCAGTCCTGGAAGCTCCCAACCCGTTTAGGTTTCACCCTCAGCTAATAAGTATCTGTCGCAGAACACTTGCGGATGTACAAATCACCTTGTTTCATGAATAAAGACTCATTATTATTTGACACTGCGGATAAATACGTAGGTTACAATTTACCCATGATACACTGGGGTTTAGATCCTCTTACACAGTCGCTGATTCAGACCTGGCTTGGACACTGGATGATTGCAACTACCCCCCTGACCTAAAATATAGATGCCATTGATAAGCCTTACAGTGGGGTGTGTGTAGAATAGGTCTCCGCTTCTTCACCCCCCCCCATAACAGGGTCATAGCGAGGAGGGGAGGGTAATCTGATCTTAGATCTGTGGATCCAAATGTGTCCCACTCTATCACGAGCGTTGGTCAAGTGGTGTTGTTATTCATGGTTCACATGACTCTCGGTAAACGCGTGGCACTAATGACACACTAAACCGTATCCGGTCAGTCCAGAACAGATACTTTCCAGACCTTTGGACTAACCAGCACGTGACAACTCGCGTTGCACTGAAATCCACTGGCACAAGGTTGGCAACGGCCCGTCCATTAGATGGCACTGCGTCACGGGGGGGTAATGACACCCTACTAAGAAGAGGGCACTCATATCCTGGCACAATTATAGGGCATCAATCTCCCAAGCCAGTCAATGCGGTCCAACCTGCCAGTCACATTCTACTCAACCAACAATGTCATAACACTAATAATTACACGGAATAATGGGCCTACAGGTCATTACTGGCATCATCCAGCCGCAATCTTCCCTTGGGTCCGTTCTTTTAACTAGCTCTTATACCCTTCAGAGTTGAATAACGTAGCGTAGAGACACACACTGCATCCTCCATGCGGCTCATAAAGGATATATAGTGGTCATTAGGGCGGCCCGCCTCATTGGTCAGAAAGCATCAATCATTTATGACACGGCGAGGACGAACCGCGGTTGTTTACTGCCAGACAGATCCAAGATGAAGGCCGGAAAATCGATTAATCGGGTCTAGCGGACGGGAAAACAGGGCCGGCGCAGGGGTCAATTTGCTTGAGAGGAACCCATTAGTGGGCCAGTTTGGCGTAAAACAGCCGCACGTAGCCGAAAGGCCCGCTGACTTCACGGTGCCGACCGCTGTCAAAACGCGCCATCGTCAAGTGCTAATGACTCATTAGCTATGCATGGGGAGAGAGCTCGCGACAGGGGGCGCCCGCACACACATCTGCGGGAAGGCCTGGGGTCCCAGGGTGCTGTCGCTGCAGCGGAACAAACGGGATTATGAGAAAACCAAAGGAAAATCCATGGGCACCACGCGCACAACACAGCATGTATCAAATGTTTGGTGGCTTCAAAATGGTGTCCGGTTCTCTTTGTTCTGAAATAATGGCGTAATCCTGAACCTTCACACCGGCCATGGTACCCTCGTAGCACAATGACATCAACGCGATAACATCAGACCACCAATAGATGGCAGTAGTACACTGAAATTACTCTCCGGTAGGATAGGGTCGTTTACCAGTTAACACATTGTCAGTTTCGATCGAACTAAATACATGTTTAAACACCAGACATTTATATCACCACCACACATCTAAGTTACACACCCTCTCCAAAGCTGGTGACAGAAATGCCTGACATGAGTCAGCATGTTTTCTACCTTCACCTAGTACTGTGCTGAACCCCGTATCTCATACTGTATTTTCTCCGTATTTTCCAGTCTAACACTCTATGTTGCCTGATCTTTAATTCGATCTAGAGGAAGCTGGGGACTCAGAATGGCACAGCATGATGTTATCTGGGACATCTGCTTCATATCGCAGCCACCCACCACTGATCTCGGACCAGCGGGAAAACCTCAATGCCGTGTTCCTTCTCTCTAGATCTGTCTTTTCTCTTTCATGCTCCCTCACTTTCAAAATATTCAGTACAAATGTGTTTATTAGTTATGGGAAGTCCCTGATGAAATAGAAATGAAGAGCAAATAATGATCAGTTTAGTCATGAAAAAGATTTTTATACTTTAACAATCTTACCAGAATTGTATTTTGTTTCTAAGGTACAATAAAAAATGCAGACTTTTTTTAGCATGTTTTACACATCTTAAGCAAAAGATATGATCCGGTGGGAACTTGGCATCTTACACACAGCTGTGACAACTGTTCAGTATTTTCTATCTGTAACACAAGGCTATGACCTGACTGTTGCCCGATCACCCAGAGTGCTTCTGCTACCTCATCTAATAACCAGGGACACCAGGAGCATCATAAACCATGTCCTCCTCCTACAGCCTTCTACAGCCTTTCCTCAGGACCTGTCCATTATGGTAACTAAGGACCAGCTGGCCAAATGGAGCAACTGAACAATTAATAAGTAAATCCGGGGCGCATCAGACTGAGTGAGTAACCTGACATTTAAATAGTCATTCTGTAATCTGATTGGAGCGATCCCCATTATAAGCTGACACGTCACTGACCAATACCTACTAGGGTTTCTTGTCTGAACTGCTATGCTAATTTATTGGACATTCACTTTTAGACACACTTAGTCGCGCCTCAAGGCTTCGCACGACGGCTGAGACTGAACGTGAACCTTGCTCACACTAAACATCACTGTTAAAATCTGCATGGGACAGAGTGGGTCAGCGGGTCAGCGCCGTCCAGAGCGCTGAGCTCCTCCTGCAGCCTGAGGCCAGTCCACCAGTGGCGTGGCTCCGTCCGTCGGATCTGGGTCGTCCTCCATGTTGGATGAGGTGTCCTTCCGTCACGGGAGACAAGGGGTTCTGCACGAACGGCGTCACACAGGGTCTCAGTCTGACTGTCAATCATGGACCATCTGAGCTCCTCCCCCAGTCTGGTAGCGCAGCTTACCCACGGACACGGACACGCGTGCACAGCGAAACAGCATCCATTAGCGGCAATCAATATCTAATTCACTGAATGTGATTTTCGGCCCAGAGTGAAGACCTCAAGTGTGGCAGCAGCCAGTTCTCAGAGGGCTGGGTGAGGTGATCATGCCCTCAGCGGCCTGGGTTAGCTCGCTACAGCTGACAGGGCCAGTCTTTGTGACCACAGAAAGTCAGAAACACTTCCACAGCCCATCCCACTGAACGGGGTCTCCGTCACGGAGACAGATGGACAGTCTGGTTCAGGGGAGAGGGAGGATGACTGTGCTGAAAAGACGCAGAGGGGTGAGGTGAGTGCCATGGGAGGGAGGCGCGAGGACAGAGACATACAGACAGTAAGATGTACAGAGAGGGAGAGCGTGAGGGAGACAGAGCCATTTAGAATAGTGGGAGGAAAGAACAAGAGCCCGAAAGAATGAATAAGGGGAGAGAAGATAGACATGAGACAGCCTGACCAGGGAGTGAGACAGAGTGACCAGGGAGTGAGACAGCATGACCAAGGAGTGAGACAGCATGATCAGGGAGTGGGCAGCATAAGCAGGGAGTGAGACGGCTTGACCAGGGAGTGAGACAGTGTGACCAGGGAGGGAGACATTGTGACCAGGGAGTTAGACAGCATGACCAGGGTGTGAGACAGCATGACCAGGGAGTGAGACAGCTTGACCAAAGAGTGGGCAGCATGACCAGTGTGTGAGACAGCTTGACCAGGTTGTGGGCAGCATGACCAGGGTGTGAGACAGCTTGACTAGGGTGTGAGACAGCTTGACCAGGGTGTGAGACAGCTTGACCAGGGAGTGGGCAGCATGACCAGGGAGTGAGACAGCTTGACCAGGGAGTGGGCAGCATGACCAGGGAGTGAGACAGCTTGACCAGGGAGTGGGCAGCATGACCAGGGAGTGGGCAGCGGGCCGGTTCGTCTTGCTCACCTCCCTGAGAGGAATACTGATCAACAGGCTGACAACAATGCCTTTGTTCTCATGGAAACGATGTGTGCAACAGAATTTAGTGCTTCCGTTCACAGTCGTTGGTGTAACCACATGCAGGCTGCTTTATCACTGACTCGACAGACAGTGCTAATATAACCGTGTGCCTAATATTGTAATAACAGCTGGAAGTATATGTGGCTTTAACTTTGAAACACATTGGGCATGCTCATATTGTGCTCATAAGTTTCTCTGAATTGATATTACAACAAAATATCCCAGTGGGGTCAACAGTGAAACTGATATATCTATCAAAGACTAACAGAGAGCCTAACAAGAGCATACATCTACCAGTCAATTCTAGTAGCTAGATCAATATGGTCATATTATATCCATTACCTTTCCAATCAATAGTACATAGCTCCTGATTAAGTTAGCACTGCTGTTCTCTTGAGATAGCGGCTTGGAATTTTAATAGGTCTTGTAAAATGTATCTAAATATATCTTTTACATAATAACCCAAAAAATAATAACTTAAAAAAGGTATCAGAGAAACTTTGACTATAGGATGATAACCAAAAAGTTGTTTTTCATTTATTTAATGGTGCTTTGACAAATTGGTAAAATTCAATACTTGAACTTTACAATACTGTTGGTGGAATTACCTGACTTGGAAATACAATGTACAGCGTCCTGACTCTGTAAGGCAGTGTCGTGAATGGGTGTGTATGTGTACTCAGGGAATACCATGCACAGCATCCTGACTCTAAAAGTCAGTGTTGTGAATGGGTGTGTGTGTACTCAGGGAATACCATGCACAGCATCCTGACTCTAAAAGTCAGTGTCGTGAATGGGTGTGTGTGTGTACTCAGGGAATACCATGCACAGGCATTTCCATTAGCTGGTATCCAGTGACTGAGGAGTCAATCAAACCTGAGGTCTTCAACTCCCTCTTTTGCATTAAACAGCCAAACACCAATCAGGAAGATGGAAACAAGACTAACTAAACTGGTGTGGATATTTGGAGAGGCTGGAATGGCCTTTGAAAGGTCAAAGGCTCAGCGGGCAGTTGACTGCTTTCTTTTGTTGACTCCAGTATTATCCTCTCTGCTTTAGTCTCATGACATGATAGATGGAGCACTGCGACGCTGTGATTTTCCTAGTTTGGGGTTTTTGTTTTGTTTTAACAATAAAGGGCAGGGAAAGTTCCCAGGCTTCCTTGAGAGGTCCGATCACTGACTTTGGAAATGCGGCTAGTTACGAGCCAAGAAAGACACAGCGATGCTCATGGTCAAGAAGGGGAGTGATGAGGACCACAACGGGGTAAAGAAAAAAAACAGGGACAGAGAGACGGCAAGAAAGATGGTGGGAGAGGATAAGCACAAGTGCCGTGGAACTGTCTAAAAAGGGGGAAGGGAGAGCCAAAAACAGAGGATGATTTACAAAAAAAGACCGGATGGCAATAATATAACAGCAGAAGACAGGATTCTCCTTCCTGGAAAATGCAGGGCTCAGTAGTTACAGTTAACGCCCACCTGCTGAACACAGACCCCGACACACACACTCTTGTACAGTGTCACTCACAACGCCCGAATTAGAACCTGTCAAAGGCTCCCTGTGACTCCACCACACACGCATACACTACAGACTGTAACTCACTCTGAGGGGCAAGCGCGCGCGCGTGTGTGTGAGTGTGTGTGTGTGTGTGTGTGTGTGTGAGGTGCCCGTTTGCAGCTGATACTTCAACCCCCAGGGCACCTTGTGATTCCTCTCTGTAATGGCCTTTCACCATTGAAATAAATGGGATTCGGCGCATATTTCATGTGCTTGGGCCAAAAGGTTGCATATAAAATGGCTCTGTTACATGCCAAAAATAAATAAATGCATGAAATGTGTTGTGCAATTGCAAAATGTACTCATGACTCCATGGGAAATCACTTAAAGAAGCAGAAAACTAGTATAGAAACTACAACATTGGCTTTGACATAATAGGTGAAGATATAACAGATTAAGTTTAGGGTCAAAGGTTAGGTTATTGAAGTTGAGGTTAGGTTCAGGGTTACGGTGAGGGTGAAGATTAGAGTTAGGGGATATGAAACATTGATTTCTGATTCTCTGTTCCCTACAAAGAGAAAAACAAACATACGTGTGTGTTTTCATGTCTCCGTGTTTCCCAGACAGCACATTGAGCTGGCAGGGATGAAGGATACAAGATCAGAAACAATAACCCAATTCAACTGAAACAAACACTGGCTGGGAAAACAATTCTGACAGAGACAGGGAGAGAGATAAAGAGAGAACAAATGACAGAGACAAAACAGAAGGTTGAGAGAGGCAGGGCAGGAAAGAATATAAAAAAGACAAGGTAAAAGAAAGACAAGGCCAGACAGTATGTTTCACCTGTGTGATTAGTCAGTCAGTGTGTGTTTCATCTGTGTGATCAGTCAGTCAGTGTGTGTTTCACCTGTGTGTTCACTCAGTCAGTGTGTGTTTCACCTGTTTGTTCACTCAGTCAGTGTGTGTTTCACCTGTGTGATCACTCAGTCAGTGTGTGATTCACCTGTGTGATCACTCAGTCAGTGTGCGTTTCACATGTGTGATCATTCAGTCAGTGTGTGATTCACCTGTGTGATCACTCAGTCAGTGTGTGTTTCACATGTGTGATCACTCAGTCAGTGTGTGATTCACCTGTGTGATCACTCAGTCAGTGTGTGTTTCACCTGTGTGATCACTCAGTCAGTGTGTGTTTCACCTGTGTGATCACTCAGTCAGTGTGTGATTCACCTGTGTGATGACTCAGTCAGTGTGTGTTTCACCTGTGTGATCACTCAGTCAGTGTGTGTTCAACCTGTGTGATGATTCAGTCAGTGTGTGTTTCACCTATGTGATCACTCAGTCAGTGTGTGTTTCACCTGTGTGATCACTCAGTCAGTGTGTGTTTCACCTGTGTGATCAGTCAGACAGTGTGTGATTCACATGTGTGATAACTCAGTATGATGTGCTTCACTGGTTCAGGGGAATGTCCTTCATCTGTACGTGGCCACCGAGCTGAGAGGCGGAGGAGGTCATTCAAAGCCATTGTATTTTTTAGATGTGTGTTGGGTTCTAAATAAACACTCTGGTAGATATTACAACGTCCATCTGTTTTAATAAAATAATTTTTTGTACGCGGACTGAGTCAGAAATGACTTACCAGGAGCCAGTTTGTGCCAACATTATATTATGCATTAGGAACCACAAATGAAGACAACGAGAGCCCAAGGACTTAGCAGTTGCCCTGCCGACACGGGTGCACACAAACACAGACAAACCAAGTGGCTGTTCCATAATGCAAGACGTGTATTTGAATCAGATTTTTTGCTGAAAGTGTACTCTGTTATTATCTGTGGAAATCACACCATTGACAGGTTCGCACGGCTTTACCTGACCACCAGTCAGCTCAGCGTTCTGCAGAAGCTGGCGTATGTAACTAGCTTTCTCTTTACATTTTAGGTATGTATCTTCTGAGGGACGTTCATGAAAAAGATATATGGCAGTCGGGAGATTTTTTCCTGCGAAACATTTCCGGAACTATTCGGTAAACCGAGAAGGTTGAATAATACGCACGGTTCTCGAGGGACGTGATTGAGAGGCGATTGCATTTAATCACGTTTACAGCTCAGTGAACTCTGACAAGGGAACACTGAGAAATATGTGTCCTTTGGTGCCAAGGGACCGTTCCCTGTTTTAGTGTCCTGCTTCCACTCCAGCATAAGACAGCCAGCCATGAGGGGCACAGCAGTATCTTTTCCCAGAAACACAGTGGGTCCATTAGCGACAAGGCATCTCCACACACCAGAATTGGGTTTTTATCCAATTTACAGAGTTTTCTTTTTATAGATAACTGACATTTCATCGTGATGAATAAATCCTCATCTGCAGTGTTTCAACCAGAAAGGGGTTTCTAGTCTCTTGGAAAACGCGTTTTCAGACATAACCTGCTGTGGAATTAGAGGGGTTTGTTATAAAAGCAACAGATGAATGGCATGAATTCCACCTCGAATGAGTCCAACATTTGGCTTTGCTCTACAAATCTGAAGAAAGCTGCTCCTAGCTGCAGATAGAGCCAGATTATATCTGACAGCTCAGTATAATTACATCTCTCATTATATAAAGATTTACAGTATGATTTTATTACAATACCTATATTTTGCTATGTCAGTACTTACTGATAATATTTGTCAGGAGACAAGAGTTTTCATCCTGGGCAACAGTCAAAGTGAGTAGGCTGTGTGTTTCACATGTAAGTCTCTTCACTTCTTCCACTCGCTCACTTTTTCTCTCCCTCTACCTCCTGTCTATTTCTTTATTTCCACCACTATTCCATCTCTATCACGTTCGGTCTCTCCTACTACGCCGTATGCAGTGGTTTAGCGCCAAGAAGAACGCCACAGAGCCTCGGACGAAGCTCACACTGATCTTCGGCACCTATCATTAGTCGGTTTCCTGCACACTCGGATGGAAGAAGCCATGATCTCTTCTGAAAGGTTCCAAGAGGAGCTGCCATCGAGCACAGTGACAACATCACCCTTTCCATTGCCTTGGATGTGGAAAACGAGCCCCCCCCCCCGCGCCCCGCCCGGGAACATTGGTTTTCATACAGCCCTTAACTGCTGCTGGCTTGACTAAACCTCTCCATCTAAAAGGCATCGCTCTCACCTCCTCGAGTAGATCAGGGCTGACCCCGTCACTGGCTGTCCTGGCCACGCTCGGACGCTTTTCACGCACGGGCGCTTCTGATGGACAGCTAGAGAGAAACCGCGGTCTGGCCCGGCAAGCCCGGAGCTACAGGCTACCTGTTCCTTTTATAATGACTGGTTTCTCTTTCACGTCTCTCATGAACACACACACACTCGCACACACTCTACAGAGCGGCAGAACCCTGGTACCTCAGACATCCTGCATGCTCACTGGAGCTCCGCGAGGAATATCGAGTGATTAGGAGCAATGCAACCGTGGATACAGATGTTTGTTACCGGTCCATAACAATGGAGTTGTGCCCCAGAGGCTTCTGGGGGCTTTGATCTGTGCCGTAGGTATACTGTCAACAGAATGTGTTCTGAAACGCCAAACCTGAAAGATGGGAAACACTGATTAAGCCGGAGTGTTGAAACACATCATCTTGAGATGTTTTGAGACATTCTGGCGTAGGTTGTAATGACACATAATCAGCTCTAATGTCCAACCCACTTTTTGCTAAGGACAGGGCTCAATCTACCAGCACTAACTAGAGGTTCCGAAGCAACCAATGCCGGATACTGTATTTGTGTCTGAAAAATGCAAATGTGAGAATAGTTCTCAACAATGGCAAGACTCAAAGTGATGTGTCTGAGTTCAAGTAGGCATTATTATGGAACAATCAATAGCTTCAGCTCAGTATACTTCATTGATGATTTTCGTGTCAAAACCAGGGCTCTTCTTCGTGTTTTGATTCCCCATTGGCCATTTCACCTGTCTGCCACACTAGGAGGTGCTGATGTCTAGCCAGACTAGAAAACGTAAACAAGATTTGCATGATGAACTTGGGAGTTTTGCCCCGTGCGTCAGTGTTGCTTTTACACTCCATTTACAGTCCCTGAGATGTCCAGTTGAAAAGCAGTTTTAGAGTTTACCTAATTTCGTTTTATAATTAATTTGTGCGTTTTAGCAAGAGTTTGAGTCGGTAAAGGGATCTGGGAGTGTTTAATCTCAAGTCCTGAGGTCTCCTTACCCACCTCACAGCCTCAGCCATAGAAATGTCTGGGCTAAACTCAGCTGACACACTTAAACCGCTGCAAGCTCAACTTGTCGGACAGTAGATCCTGTTAAAGCATCTCTAGAGAGGAGAGACAGCCTGGATAACAACCTGAGGCACAGTCTCAAACATGTATTTTCTCCCTCATAATGTCCTCACCTTGATAGGAAACACACACACCTTTCAAACGTCCTATCACTCATTTATTCATGCGTGCTCCGAATCGTCAACTGTTATGCCTCACGCCGCGCAAGCTAATTACAGCAGCAGTTCCTCAAGGCATTAACCACCTGGTCAAGGTCCGAACACACGGTCAAATCTGTGTTCAGTGTTCCGTGGGGGAACCGGATGACGGTGCATTTCAGCGCCCATCTGGCCCCACATCAAGGACATGACAGTGGGAGTGACAGGGCTGAAATGCCCCCTCTGTCACTCCCCCATCAGCGCCTCCTTTACCATCCATCCAGCCTTGTCATCCACCCGATTTCCCTCCGTCACTCCCCCTCTCAGCACCTCCTTTACCATCCATCCAGCCTTGTCATCCACCCGATTTCCCTCCGTCACTCCCCCTCTCAGCGCCTCCTTTACCATCCATCCAGCCTTGTCATCCACCCGATTTCCCTCCGTCACGCCCCCTCTCAGCGCCTCCTTTACCATCCATCCAGCCTTGTCATCCACCTGCCTTCCCTCCGTCACCTCCATCCTCCTTTCCTTGCTTTCTTCCTCCATCATTTCCTCTCCTCCCTCCCTTCTCCCCTCCCTCCCTCCCTCCCTCGGGGGGTTCGGTCTCATCTCCATGGCTGTGAGTTGTTCCTGCTCTGCTACTCTTACAGAGTTGAGGTCAAGCTACAGGTGAGGAATCCTTTAAGTGAACACACACACACACACACACACACACACACACACTCCTTCACGCTCCTGACAAAACCACATTGATTCATCTCCTAGAGTCTCACGGCAAAAGGGACTATGAATTGACTATGAAATGTTGGCAAAACAAGTAAGATGGTTACCTTGTCTAAATGTGCAATGTAGATGATATCGGCAGAGCTGTCCGGTGTTTTTGGAACACATAGTTGGAGCAAAACTAAATGGCTTTGCATTTGTTTTGAATGGAATGGTTCTACACTCCAAATCTTATCATCATGAAAATAATGCATTGTTATTCATGTGTTGAATTTGGCAAAAACCTGCTCCCGTGTTTAAATATGGAAAATAGCATAACACATAATGAGACAACTTTGAAACCTCGGTGGGTGTTTTCATTCAACCGTAAATTAATTAAAACCACAACAAAACAAAAAAAACATGATTAAAACAATATTTGGTGAGTGTGTGAAATTGGTTATTCTATAATTAGTTGTTCATAGGTGAAATTGAAGGATGAATTTAATTAAACAGTAGTAAATCACTAGGCACCGTACACTTTTGAAAGAATTAATTAAATAAAAATATGAGTACAGGACGATGATATGTGATGGTTTGGGCTTATCTTCTCCCTTTAAAATATCTTTATTGATGGGTGAAGAGTACTGAGGATGAATGGAGAGAAATTTAGTGCTAGTACAGTATTTCAGTGTAGTACAGTCAAGTTGGCAGGAAAGTGGCTTGCACTACTATACTTAGGTATGTATGTATATATATATATGTATGTATGTATCTATATATATCTATAAAGCATGGGTTCAAATCCTGTAACTGCAGATAGCTGTGGTATATGAGACCATATACCATGGGTATGACATCACTCGTTATTGTTCTAATTATGCTGGTAACAGGTTTATTATGGCAAATAGGTATTATTGTAATACTTAAAAACAACAATGTACATTGTCGAATAAACATAACATTTTGGGCCTGAATTCTAAGATATAAGTTAAGGCTAATGTTATGGTACGGGTTAGGGTTAGGGGTATGGAAAATGGGTTCCTGGGTTTAAGGCCCCCACAAGGAAAGAAAAACAGAAGCGTGCGTTTGCGAGCGCGTGTTTGTGACTGTTTGCGGGCGCATGTTTGTGACGATTTGCGGGAGCGTGTTTGTGACTGTTTGCATGCGCGTGTTTGTGACTGTTTGCGGGCGCGTGTTTGTGACTGTTTGCGTGCGCGTGTTTGTGACTGTTTGGGTGCGCGTGTTTGTGACTGTTTGCGTGCGCGTGTCTGTGAATGTTTGCGTGCGCGTGTCTGTGAATGTTTGCGTGCGCGTGTTTGTGAATGTTTGCGTGCGCGTTTCCGACAGGACTATGAAGGAACCCCCGATGCTAGCATAAGCAATTAGCAGATGGGCTAAAACCGTCCGTTTGATATTTGGAAAGCTTACTCTAAACTGGACTTAATCCTGAGTACATGCTACAGGCCTAGGCCTCACCTAGCTCTTAGCCTAACAGGCTGATACATGTCTTCTATTTAGGGGCCCTACTGATCAAATTACATCCATCTGAAAACATGTAATGCTAAGGGGCTCGGTTACCAGCTTCAAAAGTGGCATTGTCGTAACTCCAGGGTTAAGTCACACTTGCACCTATCGCATCCTCTCAGTAGCTAGTAAATTAGTTAGCCCCCTCCAGAACCAAGTCACAAGCCCTTCTCCTCCAGAACAGCCTGAATTCCTCAGAGCGTGGAGTCTGCGAGGTGTCTGAAACATTCCACAGGCACGTCGGTTTAGTAAGAGAGACTTAGCGTTAAGTGTTTGCCCATTCCAACATTATATCAAACAGCAAGTCATTGGTTTGGTACCTGCTTGACTGCTTTACAGTACATTGCTAGCATGGCCACCGACCATATTGATTCAAGAAATATTAACAATGAACAACAACAAAACAGAAGAAATGCAATAAACACATAAAATACAGTACATATTCACATATCAGCCATAACATTGTGACCACCTGCCTAATATTGTGTTGGACCCCATTTTGCCGCCAAAACAGCCCTGTCCCATCAAGGCATAGACTCCACTAGACCTCTGAAGGAGTGCTGTGGTATCTGGCACCAAGATGTTAGCAGCAGATTCTTTAAGTCCTGTAAGTTGAGAGGTGGGGCCTCCATGGATCAGAGTAGTTTGTCCAGCCCCATATATGCGCTCAATTGCTCAATTGGATTAAGATCTGGGGAATTTGGATGCCAAGTCAACACTTTGAACTCACTGTTGTGCTTTTCAAACCATTACTGAACCATTTTTGCTTTGTGACAGGGCACATTATCCTGCTGAAAGAGGCCAATGCCATCAGGGAATACCCGTGCCATGAAATGGTACATGCCCAGACTAGATGTCATGTACAACAGGCGGACTAGAATTCCCCAAAGAGAGTTTGAAATCGGGTCCCCACAATGTACTTCAGTGGGTCACCATGAAGAACAAGTCTATTTGTGGCATATGTGGGGGTTTAGGGTGAAACTTACAATTGAGGTTGATGTTACCAGTATAGACAAAATCCTGTCAAAAGCAACCGAGACCAGAGCCTTTTGAAGAAACAGAAGACAAGACTGTGAGGTGCCTGCACACACACACACACACACACACACACACACACAACCCTCTGTGCTCAGTGATGGAGATGAAGAGATCTGGACCCACCACTGTCACACCACTGATTAAGCCAACACACACACACACCCACACAGAATTTATGACTGCCAGACAAGACACACAGCACATGAGCATGTCCAGACGTATGCACATGCACACACACACACACACACACAGGCTCTGAATTTGATTTACACAGGGGACAAGTCAAGAACCTACAGAAATGAGTTTGCTGTATGAGTGTAGCCATCTCCCCAACCTCAACCTCAATAACATAACCTTTATGCCTGAACAAAATCTGAAACTTAACCTTTTTCTGATGCTAATCCCAAATGTGCATTTTTACCCCCCAAAAAAGACGCTAAACAATTCTTTGGGATCGTACAAAACGCTATTTGCGCGAAAGCTACTGACAGCAATAGATTCTAAATCTGGACACAATGAGGACACTATGATGACTCTGGACACTATGATGACTCTGGACACTAAGATGACTCTGGACACTATGAGGACTCTGGACACTATGAGGACTCTGGACACTAAGATGACTGGACACTAAGATGTCTCTGGACACTATGAGGACTCTGGACACTAAGATGTCTCTGGACACTATGAGGACTCTGGACACTAAGATGACTCTGGACACTATGAGGACTCTGGACACTATGAGGACTCTGGACACTATAATGAATCTGGACACTATGATTACTCTGGACACTACGATGACTCTGGACACTAAGATTACTCAGGACACTATGATGACTCTGGACACTATGATGACTCTGGACACTATGATGACACTGGACACTGCAATGATCTTGAACATGATGATTGGGGACACTGTGAAGATTCTGGAAATTATAATGATTCTGGACACTTTGAAGATTTGGGACACTGAAGATTTGGGACACTTTGAAGATTTGAGACACTTTGAAGATTAGGGACACTAGTGAAACAGGTCACTAAAATAACAGATCCCTCCAATAATTCTGGCCACTTTCAATGATTCTGGCCACAATAATAGCTCAGCCACCTTCCAAAACACCTCTGAGCTCCAGCTCATTATGACTGGAAAGCTGTCCAACACTGACATCAGTCTCACCAGCAGCCAAACAGCTGCAGTCATGCAGTGTCCTCGCATGCTCCACAAAAAAACACGCGCATACATAGCCACAGACATGTGTACACACAGACACACACACACACACACATACCGCTACCGTGGATACTGAGGATCTGACCCAGTTACCATGGTGACTGCATGGGCAAAGATGGGGGTCGGCAACAGTTACCCAACAGGACACACCTCCCCTGGACAGAGAGATGGGGAGAAGCAAAATAAGA
>JACXGJ010005238.1:0-40128 GCA_016801105.1 Esox niger
TAAATACCTGGAGGGGTGTGTTTACTTAGCAAAGCCAAGACACTAACCCCCACACCAAATGGTCTATGCATACATTCCTGTGGTTACCAGAGCCCAACAGGCCGAATCTTAACTGTCTGTTATTCTCAACATCTAGGCACAATCACTTCTAATGAACCATACATTCATATTGTAGTTGTTAATGCTCAGATCCTACAACGGTATGCTATTGAACCGTTTGGTATGTCCCATATGCTACTCAAAAGCACAGTTATAGTGTTGTCTTATCAAGCTTGTCTAAAACACCTTAAGACTACGTCCTTCTTTAGACAAGCCAAAGACGAAGCTATTGTCAGCACCTTGTTAGAAATCAGCCATGTCGTATAGTGGTAGTAATAATAACTTGCGTACTCGGTTGTCAAGGGAGAGAGTATTCAATGTTTATTGTAGCATATTGATAGTCTATTAGCACATGATGTTACAGGCTCAAACTCTTCCCTACTCTCTTTGTCTCCCTACTCTCTCAACTGTAATGTGTGGTACAAGCTGTTAAATACCTTGAGGGGTGTGTTTACCTAGCAAAGCCAAGACACTAACCCCCACACCAAATGGTCAATGTAAACATTCCTGTGGTTACCAGATGGCACCCAACAGGGAGAATCTTAACTTTCTGTTATTCTCAATATCTAGGCACATTCACTTCTAATGAACCATACATTCATATTGTAGTTGTTAATGCTTAGATCCTACAACCTCAACATAAGAAACTGCTGCTGCGAGTAGCCAGCAATAGCAAGTCTTCAGCAGTAACCAGCCTTCCCAATGCGACATAAGTGTTAATTTAGTTTAGTAATGAAAATACTTGTACTTTTCATCACAAAAATACATATTTTTCAGTGGCAGTTGAGACGATAACTTACTAAATAGGAACAGAAAAAAACAAAAATATACTTTTCATTTTGGTTGACAAAAAGACTAGACAAAATTACATTTCAGACAATAGTCAAATATACTGTAACTATGATAGTTGGATAGGAGGATTTTGGAAAGAGAGGTTCTCTTTGTTTTTTTCCCATTATTCGCTTTCTATTTTCATCTTAAGACTTCTGAAAGCGCATCATCCCATATATATACACACGGGCAAAGACTGGTGTGGTGCCTGGAGATGTGGGTCTACCTTAATTTCTTAACTGTCCAAATATTTTTCAATATTCTGTTCTCTAATTGTTCCTACATTTCAAACTGATATTTCCATCCATGTCAAATAAACTGCTCAAACTGAATTTGTGGTGAAATACACAGTTTCCACTGGCTAATTACATTTTGGATATTTCCCGCTTTGTTGTTGATGTTGAACAATGATCAATAGGTTATAAAGCGCTGTCGGTTAATTGTTCTGATGCGATTCTGCTTTTGTAGTTAGTTTGTTTCTTTTATTTCTCTTTTTGTATTACTGAATATGTATAGTCAAAGGTAGACAGACATTGTATGGACATAGGAGGCAGTGATATAAGCTACATTTTGGGGGAGGGGAAATGAGCTCTGCAAAGTGTGTGCTGTGACTGCTCCTAAGGGCTGACTAACTTTACTCCACAGCAATGTCTCAAAATGTGGCAATTGCAGTTTAAATACCAATGAACAATTTTCAGTGACATCTCAGTAGATAACCTCCCTAAAACCAAATATTCTCTCAAATCCAAAGTGCCAATATCAAGCGTTAGTGATGGCACAGCCATCTTTCAAATACAGTGTGTGAAAACGTTTTGGTTTCAGCATTCAATATGTCACACAGCTGGTTGTAGAAGGACACAGGCGCAGTGACGGAGTGGTAATATGCCATAGTTTTTATTAAAGTAAAAAGAACCAAAATGAAAGCAGCTTACCATGACTGGGTATAGGCTAAAGAGCAACTAGAAACCATAATGATCCACACAGAGTGTGGACCAACATTCACATAAATGTGTTCCCCAATTGGAGGCAACGATCTACACCTGCCTCCAATTGGGGAGACCAAACTTACATAGAGATTCCTAGAAGCATCTCTTTTTGTCCTGTACTGACTATGGCCCCAGCTCAGTGCAGAGATGGCTAGGGGCATAGCCAGGACGTGACACAATACAATGACAAGGGTAAGACAATGGTATCCTCTTCCCAACATGGTAGGCAATTGCAATTCGTTTTTTTTATTTGGCTACGCGGCACCGCTTTCAGACAGAGCAGGCAAAAGTTCATTGGTGCAGCCACAGGGTAGTTGGCAACCCGTTCGTCCGCAATCCATGCAACATGCTGGAGGGAGTTAGGAGCTTTCTTTCAGTAATTTTGGAAAAATTACTTTAATCGGGAACGCAGGACAGGTACGGCAGAACATGGGTCCCTTGTGTGATGGTAATTCCATCGATAGGAACTATTAATGGAAGTAGGTACTTGGCACAATTAATAGTTTATTTTATATTTGCAAAGAGCGAGATGCGTCCTAAGCCTATCATAACAGGTCTGTGAGGAATCTCTAAGATATATACATGAACAGTCAGTATTTATTACAGTGAAAAGGGTAAGATGCTGCCCAGCTGTCTTATGCCACATAGGTTTTACCCAAATAAGCGAGCTGTCCTTCCACCTTATCCCAAGGAACCAAGGACACTGCCTTATCTTTCCTGCCATAGGTGTTCACCGTCAAGGGGGTAGGGGAACATCATAAAAGGCAGTCAACCACAGTCCTGAAGAATAAAGGGCAGATACCCTTATTGGTTTAGGAAGATTAACAAATGGCCAGAGTATCTAATGATGCTCTGATATTATGCAGATGTGTTTCACAAACACAGACCATAGTTACATACCAGGTAATAGAAAACTAGACATTTCTCAAATGTGCATTAGATCAAGAATTTCCATAACACTTGCCATTATTGTTAGCGACCAGTGGAAACTGCTTTCAACTAAAATAAAAATTATCGCATTCACGTGGCCTCATACCGTGCCATGTTTCGGTCCCTCTCTACAATGCACTATGAACTATGATTGATAAACAGACGAGCCATCAAATATTATTGATGAAAAATATTGACACCGGCACTGTACAACACAGATGGGGAAGAAGACTTACAGACATATTTTAGAGGGAGAACAACCGAAAATTCAAGCAGGTAGAGTGACAAAGATCACAAGCAAATGTTTTAATAAGACACTATGAATTTGAATGGAGAAATTTAGCATGTACGACCAGTGACTGTCTGTGACTATTGGCCTGATTTCGCTTATCTAATTCCAGCTACAAGGGGTCGGTCCGTGACGAGGCATGCTTTGTTATACTGCGGTATACCAC
Source organism: Esox niger (assembly GCA_016801105.1). Lineage (NCBI taxonomy): Eukaryota > Metazoa > Chordata > Actinopteri > Esociformes > Esocidae > Esox > Esox niger. The sequence continues at coordinate 3,302 of JACXGJ010005238.1, forward strand.
GGCATGTTACAGTGCCTTGTGGCATGGACAAAAACATAAAAAATAAGAATGCTACCTGGGGCATCTGTTTGAACATTGATACCTGCATGAAACTGCTGTAATTGAGGGTTTTAATGCTTTTAAGTCAAGTCTGTGTGTGCTTTTATATGGCCATAATAAAACAATCAAATTGGCGGAATATTGTCCACTATAATCTTATAAATGGATTGCTATGTTGCTGGGTTTGATTCCATAAACTCCCAACTGTCACGCTACCTCTGACATTATTGAATTGTAATTTAGATGTCAGAATATTTGTAAAGTAGCCAAATACAATGTTGTCCTACCAGTACTGGTCCTACTGTTCCTGTTCCTCCTGCCTTGGAAATAGACAACAATGTTTCCTCGGCCACCTCCCTTTCTAGTCCTTCCAGGTGGAATATTCAAGAATAATCAAATGAGCCGCTTTTAGTATTGTGCTGCCTTTTCCGCCATCTAGAGAGAAGTTCAGGATGTTCTACGGCTCCTGGGCGGAATCCTTCAAAGCTGTCGATGCTCTCGCCCCCGAGGTCCAAGGACATCAAGTTTTCGCCAAGGGTTCCTGGGATGCCCCCCTCTCTGCGAGAGCTCCGTTTTTTTCTTGCCTTCCCTTCAATAATGTGGTGGGTTGGCAGGCCGCTGTTAGCAGTACTGTCCCCCCTTGGAACCTGCGCTGGATGCACACTTTCTACCGTTGTGGGGCTGGCAGGAAAATAAGCCCCTCTTGACCTCACCCAAAGACAGGCTTTCTGCCCGGTTTTTGGATAAAGCTTATGTTCTAGCAGCGAAATCTATAGCAGCATCTATCAATGTTACTGTTCTAGCTTCAGCTTATCACAGAGGATCTGGAGCACGCTTCGACCCTTACCTCACGTGAGATAGGGGAGATCACGGACTCCATGAAGTCTATCCTGCACCTCACCTAGGCTCAGACCATCTGCTCCGGTTGGACCATGGCATCGGACATGGCCGGTCACAGACACCTATGGCTTTCTCTCTCATCTCGCAAGGACTCCGAGAAATCCACTATTGAACACGCCCTTTTCACAGGCAGGACTCTTCACCGACGTCATCCACGCAGCTATCGACTATTTCTGCAAGATCGAAGCAGACAAGAAAGAACTGGGATGACATCTTCCCCTTGCCAGATGCAGCTCTTCTGCTTCCTCCGAGGTACAAGTTTCTCATGCCCTTCAATGCCCTGGAGCATCATCCAGATAATGGCAACGATGTCAGGCTATCTCTACATCTCCTGCCACCACCTTTGTCACTCTTGAGAGGCGGGATCCTCTTTCTGCTGCCCCCCAGCCCACTCCAAGACCCCGTTCCCGGACTCCGGGTCCCAGATTTGCCACCCCGTGGCCTTCTAAGAAGCCAAGACAGACATGACTAGGCGTGGAGTCAGCTGGGTATTGCACCGCTGCTCACTCTGCCCCCACTCTGCATCCTTGAGTTGTTGAAGTCACACATTTCTTCGGAAAGCTACTCTTATGGTTGAAGTTGTGCTTCTGTACATTCTCAGGCAGAACCTGAGTCTGTGAACAACTTATTGCCTTCAGTCAGGGTCAGTTTGCCTCCTTTGGTTACCACTTACACGACAGCTACTTCTCTGACTCTCCATAATGTGGTTCCTTTGGATATGTGCAGCAGCGTCTGTGAGTGTGAATTCTCTCACATTAGCACTGTAGATCGTAGGGACTTGATCAATTCTGTATGCTCTCGTACACTTCCATTTTCTAGTATCTCCCTTTCGCAAGCTACTGAGGCTTCCCGGGATGTTATAGACAACTACTCCAGCCTCTGTTCCCGCTTGTTTAGGTAGGTTAAAATGCTGAGTATCGTCTTTGGTGATTAGTACTGCACTGCTGCCAGTTTCTTCTGCACTTGGTGCTATTCGAAGTGACGTCGTCACTGTACAATGTCACTTTGCCTTGATCAAAGTGACATTGTGCTATTTTGTTATTCTTTGTTGTTGTTAATGTCTACTTTATGTACAGTTTGTACTCCGTATGCTATTATGTTGTTTAATGAAGAAAAAAGGGAGACGGAAGCGGGGTGCGCGACTTGCTTATATGGCCGCGGACGGCATCCACGGGCAAGTCAGTTTGCATATTTTGAATTTACAGTGACTGCCATTGGGCAGAGGGATAATCTAATTGGAGCAAAGCCCCTATGGGCAAAGCTTCACGAAGTAGAACAGAATTACTCACATTTCTTTATAATTTGGTTAATAAACAAGTATAGTGGCACCCACAAACAGGTAACGTAACTTGAACGTATTTACACAATGATTTTGACCGGTTGTCATCTCTTCTAGGAAAGGGTCAGATGCTCTACAGTAGTCGCTAATATCGGCCGGAGACGGCGGGTCCCAGACAAAAAACATTTCACCGATGGATGACTAAACAGAGAAACTGCATTGCACCCCTCATGACACTCTGAGATCCCACATGCATACACCTTGAGCGTACCATGAGTTCTTTGCTGATCAAGCAGACAATGCAGGAACAACAGGACACTGGTCACGTCACAACAAAGGGGGTCAAACCCCGCGTCCTCGCACCAGCGGTCAAAGATTCTCCAATGACTAGTATTGCTAGTCAAAGCTCAAGCGAGTGAGCTGACCTGAACCTGTTTTGCCTAGTGTGCTAACACCAAAAGGTCGTCCAAGTAGGCCAGAACTCTTATCCCATGACACGTTTTATGTTTATACTTTTCAGTTGGCCAACATTTCTAAAAATCCTTTTTTTTGTATTGGTCTTAAGTAATATTCTAATTTTCTGAGATACTGATTTTGGGGTGTTCATTAGTTGGGAGTTATAATCATCAAAATTAAAAGGAATTAACACTTGAAATATATCAGTCTGTGTGGAATGACTGTATACATAATACAAGTATCACCTTTTGAATGGAATTACTGAAATAAATCAACTTGTTGATGATATTCTAATTATGTGACTAGCACCTGTATTATGTTTTCTCAGCAGGTCTTTGTTTAAATGAGTTTCATTTTATTTTGTTGGGATGATTTTATCACACTCACATTATTATAAGGGTGTATGATTACCCTAGATTATTAGCATTTTTACAGAGGCATTATGGACAGAGGCCTCCATTCCACAGCTCAAGTGGCAGACATTCAATCAGATGTATTTTGACATTTGGTCACTATCGACAATTACTTCTCCTGTTGTGTGTGTGTGGAAATGTGTACACCAAAATGACAACTCACATCTTGTACTAGAACTAAAAGTTGACCACTGCCTCTTTCCAGTTTGCAGAGAAGTTTGCAGAGTATAAGGAGGCAGCTCGACAAGCAAAGGAAAGAAGTCAAGATGGAAAGATGGAACTTGCCACCTCTCCCTCTCAGGTATTCTCCTCAAAAGCACTACCAAACATTAAAGCTGCAATATGTCGTTTTGGGAAAAAGCATTTGGGGATTTCAGTTAAATATTTGCATCCTGGAGCCTGCTTTGCACAGACATGATAGTCCTTCATTACGCAATACTGTGAGCACTACTGAGCACCTGACCAAACTCTTACAGTGATGATTGATGACCAGTACGATATTTACTTTTGTAACTCCAGTTCTATGAGTAAAGCTTCGCCCATAGGGGCTTCCCTCCTATTAGTTTGCCCTATAGGCAGTCACTGCATATTTGAAAATTCTAATATGCAAATCACCTTACTCATGGTCATCTGCCCCATGGCTATAAGAGGTCTCATACCCCACTCAGCATCCCGACATATCTTTCTTAATGAGAAAAGCATTGAGAGACCGGTTAGGGCATGAACCCTATGGGCGACACTCCACTCACTCTGGAGTTCTAGAAGTAAATATTGTTCTATTTCGTGAAGCATTGCCCATAGGTGCTTCGCTCCTATTGGTTTAGGGCAAAGTGAGCAGATTCCATCTCGCTGAACCACTGGCACGCGCGTTTACGCACTGTGATGGAAATTCTATTGATAGACACTCTTAATGGAGTAAGTATAGAGACAAAATTCTCTTAGCACAATTAACAGTTTATTTGCAAATAGACAGACGCGTCAAATACTTACAGAATAAACACTTGAGGAGCCTCTGCAGAAAAATACATGAACAGTCAGTATTCTATTACAGTTAAAAGGGGTGTGGTAAGAGGCTACCCAGCTATCTTAGGTCTCACAGGATTTACCCAAAGGGCGGGTTGTCCCCCCCACCTTATCCTTCCTGCCATATTGTTTACTGTTTTGTTTACCTAAAGGGCCAATTTACAAACCATGCAATAAGTAAGCAAACATGTCTCCAAGGTACATTAGTTAAGATATTGCCACAACAACACTGACACACAGTCCCTAAACGAACGCACACACGGCACCAACACATCCGGTGTCTCCTCAGTCAGTAAAAACTTAATCGGAGCATCCAAAGCCAGTCCAAAAAACACGCCAAGACCCTAACTCAGCGCACAAGCAGACGCTCATGCAAATACAATGCGAGGGTCCAAACAGCACCCTGTACGGAATCATGTAAATGTCCCGTCCCAGTCGTTCAATGGACAACATTCTGAGCAGAGAGTGAGCCAACATACCCGCAGCCATGTCACGCAAGAAAAAACAGACAAAAGGCAAAGGCGTCCCCCACGACACCACCACGCAAATATCCTCCACCCTCAGTGCCACATGACAACTAGGCCAGATCAATCACCTCAGACAACCAGTGAGACGATCGCCCTGCTGCCATCGCCATTGATGGCAAGACAACAAGGCTGCGTCGACAGCACACAAAGGTCACTGACCCGCTTAGCAGATGTGCGACCCTCCGTCATCCTGGCCACAGCCGCCGCCAGGAAGCCCACGTTGTTCCAGTCCACAAGGGACTGCGCTGACAGAACATACTGGTTTTCCGCCAAGCTGGCGGAGACAGTCCTTCACAGAAGATAGGGCCGGGCGCTTGTAGCTCCAAGTGCTCAGGTTCGGGACCAGGGAAGTCGGCTAACACTGATGTGAAAGCAAGGTGGGACTTCACCGTGCCCTTCACCGTGCCCATACATGGGGTCCCCCATGCTTCCTCTGTGTACTTGCACAGAGATGGAACCTCCGGCGCCTTGGTCTGCATCGAGCGAGGCGCCTGCGTCCAGTGGCCGTGCAGTGACAGAGGTTTCCTTCCTTATAACCTGGGGCATTTTCTTCACATTTACCACAATAAACCAAGATAAGAAAGTGAGTCATTACAATGAGCATCATAAGACAAGTGTTTATTGGTACCTGAACAGGAAATACATTTGCTTTGACTACTTATTGCCTATCTACCTATCGTTACCCACTCTGCATTAGGTAGCAAAAACCTAATGTTATCGCTTTTCCTCCGCTTTTCCTTTTTTGATTTTCCACAGGCCAAAAGTTGGGATATTACCTGGTACCTGTGATGGAAATTTCACCGATAGACACTCAAAGGAGTAAGACAGAGACAAAATTCTCTTGGCACAATTAGTAGTTTATTTGCAAATAGAGAGGCGCGTCAAATGCTTACCGAATAATCATTCGAGGAGTCTCTGGAGTAAATTACATGTACAGCTCGTATTTATAACAGTCAAAGGGGTGTGGTATAATGCTGCACCTCTGTGCTAACTCAATAGAATACATTCCTTTTGTTCCATTACCACCTAGGCCTGACACAAAGGGCATACTGTCCTTCTCCACATGGGTAATCTCATCAAGTCTGTTAGGGCTTACAGCATCCTGCCATAATGTTCCCCGTTGTGTTTACCTAAAGGGACAACTGCCCCTACCGTATGCCACAACATACAACATACCCAATACATTTTTTCATACCTGCTTCGTCGAGGTTCCAAGTGAGCTGAGGCGATACCAAAAGGTGACATGAAAACACAGATGACTTCTGATTGGACAAGAGCGACTCAAAACATGCAGCAAAGCAAAACCAGCTTTTCTGCTGTTAGCTGTCCAGTGTCAGTGAATGGTTTCATGAGATGAGAATGACACCTGTTTGCAGGTACGTCCCAGGAGTCCTTGCATTGAAATTTGTTAATTTCAGTGCAAGTACTTAGTACCAGTCTCGTAATTTATGCGGTAATTTTTTCCCAGAACATTTTCATAAAACCTCTCAGTGTGGACCTAGGCACTGGCGTTGAAATCAACTCGTTATCCCTGTGATAGACCCATGAAGACGCACTGCTTTTGTAACCTACCAATGTTTCCTGTCTTTTTCCTCCTCTGGGTTTTTCTATTGGATAACTGTAATACATTGCACTTGCCTACCAAACTTTCTAACAATTTTTGCAGTCTTCAATGTATTAAGACCAAAGTTAATGCCCATGCGTGCTTCCTCACTACTACCTGTGTAAACACTGCCTTGTGTACATTAAGCTACTCTTGAGTCACTCAGCATGGTATTATAGCTGTCAATTACTAAGGAAATTATTTATACGTGTTTAAATGTGTTGGTGTTGAGTTGTTAGGTGTAAACCCTTCAATCAAACAGAATATTGCAATTATGACATATTTTATACTGCAGGGCGATAATTCTATTAAACTTTTTCACTGTTTTTCAAACAGGGTCTCTGACCATGTTATCCAGATTTAGTTTGGTTTTGATTTGCCACTTTACATTCAAAGCTTGTCAATGTTAAAGAAAATTAATGGAGTTCATTCAATAGACCTTTCTGTTCACTGCAGGGTTCATCTTAGTTGGCAAATGCTGGCTTTTCGCAGGTATCAGGTGTACAGTATCTCCATTGTTGTTACCATGTGTCGCATTGAAGGTGGAGTCAGGGCAGCTTTTCTCAGATGTCACTATGGGTGGGTACAGAGTGCTATCTGCAGTGGAAAACCAACCGAGGTAACCCGTGTAGATCTGATTCAAGCTGGTACCGTGCAATGGAAAATCTACCAAAGCGGGTAGAGGCAAGTAGAGTCAAGCCGGTACCATGCAGTGGAAAGGCCTCATTAGCTAACTATCATTAGCCACCCTCTCCAGAAAGTTTCTTGTCTCTAACCTATTTGGATTATTAGGGTTTCAGTAGTTCACTGGTGAAACCCTATTGTGTTTGTTCTGGTTCATTATTAGGGTTTCAGCAGTTCAGAGTTAGTTTTTCAATTGAATTGTTCACTTTATAGGTCACATTATAAGTGGAAAAAGTTCTGACATGATTTATCAGTAACCCTTCAAATTATAGCCCGTTACTTACAGGGTAGTTCCCACGTAACTACGTAGTAAGAAGAATATAAGTACATGGTAAGAATGAGTAGTTATGTAGGTGTTACATGTACTTATGAACAAAGAACAATACTACGCCAAAACTACTTAGTAAACAGACAGGTGATAAAAATGCAATTTTGAAAGTTTATAATTCTTATTCATGCTTATGAATTTAACATTTAAATGTGACTTTTTATATATTTTTTGCTAGTTCACTTGCAGAATTAAGGATTTAAGAGAAACGAAAGATTAAGAAAGATTTTCACCGCCAACACATGCTTATGGCAATCGGTTCTTGCCAAAACAAAAGCTGCGTTGACATCAATCACAAATGTATGAATTAATTATAGATGCTTGTTACGAATCAAGCCACAGAAAGCATTTATCTGTTGGGTGACCTGCAGCTCCCAATGCTTCTCATAATAGGTGGCCACATGAACATCTTTTTTTCCAATATGCTGGATCGAAAGCGCTCCAATGTAGGCTGTTCTTTCGTCGCAATGAAAGCAAGAAGCTGACGAATGAAATGGATAGGCTTAACAAATGAGAGTTTGGCAGATTTTGTTGATGAGGACAATTAAAATCTAACATTAGAAGGCATGCTTTAATGTGGATAACCAAAGGTGCCTGGCTCTCTGCGCAAATCTCCTACATGTTGTGTTTTACCAAATGTACATACAAATAATTTCCATTAGCTTGTGGTGGAAATCACAATTAAAACTACACAATTTCGTAATAATACCTGATAAAAAATGTATGTGGTATGTGATTATTTGTTTTCAGTTAATACTCCATGACATACCTTCAGCCCTCATCCTGTTGCAGCTCTTTCTTTCCTATACCTTGTGAAATTCACCATAACTGACCATGTTAGTTCCTAGTGTATCCATCTTTAACTACTTATTGTACAGTACCAACAACACTAAGTCTAAGTACTAGGAAAGATGGCTGTAATTAGAATCAGTGTCCATTCCCCTGTAGTTAGTGTAGTTACAAGGAAAGAGGGCTGAAATTTGAAGCGGTATCTGTTCCCATCTAAATACACTAGTTACAAGGAAAGAGGGCTTTAAGTTGAAGTGGTGTCTGTTCCCATATAGTTACAGTGTAGTTACAAAGAAAGAAGGCTGTGATTTGAAGCGGTGTCTGTTGCCACGTAAATACACTGTAGTTAGTCCTCCTAACCAAGTATGTTTTAGTGTAGTTACGAAGCAGAGTCTGATTCACAATAGTTAAAACATTTAACACATCAAACTAATTAATTAATTGACAATTTAAAATTATAGGGTATGTTCAAAATAAAATAATCCTAAACTGGAAATTGATCAAAAATGCAATCTAGATATCTGCACCATTTGGACAGATATATAATGTCATCTGTCAATTCTAAAATTTTTATTAAAACCAATAAAAAAATATTAAAAAACAACTACTGTACCACCACTGCTACTTGAACCTTCTGTTTTTAAATATCTATATTTATTTTAAATTGTAAGCAATTCAGAGTTAATCTGTATATCCAAAAGGTTGCTTTGCTGGTCCGGGTGTGCTGTCCATGTACACCATTTGAAATACTGTGTAAACGATAGTTACTGGGTATGTAACTCCAGTTATATGAATGGAGCGGAGCCCCCTAGAGGTTTAGCCCGCCGTGCGAGAGGCCATCACTGAAAGTTAAAATGCACTATGGCTCAGCCAATTAGGGCACACCTGCCCCATTATAACTGAGTGGACCCTACGCTCTGCCTCCCGAACATTTCTTCAGCAAGAAACATTAGGGGGCCGGCAGGGGACAAAGTCTAGGGGGCTCCGGTCCACTCATATAACTGGAGTTACATACCCAGTAACTATCGTTATATGTCGTGGAGCTCCGCCCCCTAGAGGGGCTTTGCTCCTAGTGGTTTACGGCAAAGCGAGGGATGCCCAAGATGTACTCCCTTTCGGTCCCAATTAATAAAAAACTGGTCCCAACAAAGGCACAAACGAGTCAACGGGCTAGGGTTGTCATGGCAACCAATATCTTGCCCTAACCCGTGTCAAAAAACCCGGGTGTGGTATAGGGAAAAAATGTCTATCCTAGGATAGAGAGTAAAGTCTATAAAAAAACACAGGAGAAGAACACAGCCTGACCTGTGGCTATGAGCAGAACAGGTTACAGTCTGACATGAATAGAACGAGTGGAACCCACTCGCACTGTCCAGCGCCTTCTGAACAGTGGGGGTTATTCAATGGGGGCCCCGTGAGTAAATACACTGTAAGCATGAGCACTAGCCACTAGACCAACGACGCACTCTTTTTAAACAGTGCATTTCGCGGTGCCTAAAAGAGACAAAGTCTCTCTACACCACCCTCTCCTTCACAGTCTGCCGTTAACGTTGCCGAGAACAGCGTGTGTTAGAGAGGGAGCAATAACGTCCATCAAGTAAAAACGAATGAACGGAGAGGGCGATGACCCCGATGCGGCATTACAGATATCCTCTACTCCTACCCCATGGAAAAGAGCAGAGGACGCAGCCACACCTCGCGTAGAGTGAGCGTGCATCCCTGCGGGAATGCGCGATCCACACATTTCGTAAGCCAAGGCGATACACTCGCATAGCCAAGCAGACAACCTCTGTTTAGAAAGAGGTCCACCCATTGCAGAAGAGCCATAAAACACGAACAGCTGTGGGGACAGCCTGATCGTTCTGGTACGCTCGACATATTGCGCTACTGCCCGAACAGAGCACAAGCTATGCCTCCGTCTAGCTTCCTCGTTCCCGTGCGGGGGAGGAAAAAAAAGGCATGTAGCTCCATCACACGGGATCTGTAAGAGCTCGTAATGATCTTGGGCACGAATGTGGGATTCGGCCTCGGCACCATTCGGCTTAAGTCATCATTGATGAATAAGCAATCGGACCGTGTCGAGAAAGCCGGGCTTTCAGAGGTCTGTTTAGATTTGGCGGGGGCGCACAATCGCCCCCCTCGCCTGAGACAGCGCATCCGGGGCGATGAGGATCAGTTTCACTCGATCTCTCCCAACCCGTGCCTGCAGACGTGGCAAACAAGTATGCGGGGGGAACGCATACAGGAGGCCCTGCGGCCACGGGCGATGGGCAAAAGCCTCCGTGCCCAAAGGGGGATACGCGTCCTGTCTCTTGAGGGAGAACCACATGCGACAATGCGCGTTCTCTCTCGACGCAAACAGGTCCGCCTGCGCCACCCCAAATCTCCTCCAAATTAGGGAGACGATGTCGGGATGAAGACGCCAGTCGCCGTCTCGAGGACCCCCTCGTGACATCAGGTCTGCGCCCACGTTCAAGTTTCCTGGGACGTGAGCTGCCGACAGAGAACGGAGATGTGGGCTGTGTGTGGGCCCGCAGCCATAATCTCCTCGCTGCCCGATGGACTGAGGGAGACCGAACCCCACCGCGGTTGTCCGAACGGATCAGGACATCCCGGCCCTGTAAAACTGGGAGAAAGTGGACCAGCACCACAGCCCAGCGACACAGGCAAAGGGCGGAGAGTAGCCTTTCCGCCCATGCGTCCGAAAGACGCACTCTCATTAGAACAGTGTGCAAGTGCAGACCGAGAGAGGACACTTGCTGACTGGGCCACGGCGCGCTCTTCTGCCAATTCACAGCCAGACCCAGTGCGTAAAATGAGTTACCAATTGGGTTGTGTGCTTGATCGCCAGCTCTGCTGACGACGCCAGGATCAGTAGATCGTCCAGGTAGGCTAGGACTCTGATCCCCATGCGTCGCAGTGGTTCCAGCGCAGCCTCCACGCATTTGGAGAAGGTGCGCGGAGCCAGAGCGTAACCGAATGGCACCCTCGTGTATTCGTACGCTGTGCCCGGAAAGGCAAAGCAGAAACATTTCCTGTGCCGAGGTACAATCGTAAAATGAAAATAGGCATCCTTCAGATCTATGCTCGTGCAAAAATCACGTGGGAGAACGCATTCCAACAAACGTTTTGTCGTGAGCATGCGAAAGGGCCTCTTGGTCACACACCTGTTTAGGTTTCGCAAATCCAAGATTGCCCTCACCCCCCCAGTCCTCTTTGGAACAAGGAAGTAAGGGGAGTAAAACCCCATTTCCCTCTTGTCCAGGGGAACAACTTCGATTGCGCTCTTCTGCAAAAGTTCTGCTGTCTCTGTCGTCAGGGCCCTCACTCTCTCCGGTGACGTCATCGTTGTCTCCAGCACCCTGGTGAAGGGGGGCGGAGATTGACAAAACTGAATCGAATACCCCTTTCGAATTGTCCGCTCTAACCAAGGTGAGAGAGTACAGAGACGACGCCAATCCCAATTGCGCTGAGAGAGCGGGAGTGCACGAAGTTGAGAGGCAGCCCTTGAGAAACGTCTCGTATTCCGATCTCGCCCTCACTGCCGCTGCCCCGTCCGCTGATGGCGGAGGCACAGCCCAAGGGGGGCGAGACTCGAAAGGGAGGGATGGCTGGGTCGGAGAGAAAACACACACTCTCTGAAAAATGCTCGGCACTCCCCGGTTCCAAAAAGGAAGGGAAAGAGCCCGTAAGCAACCTGCGAGGCCGCTTAGCAACTCCCGCAGACGCGTCACCATGGCAACAAAGCACCTGTTCAGCCCCCGAGCTAACAGAGCTAGAGACTGCGTTAGCAACCCGGCGCTTATTCCTATGGGGCCGTGTAAAAACTGGGTTAACGAGATCAGTTACGTCTGTAACCAAACTCTCATTTATCCAAGCCCTCCCCCAGCCTCCTTCGCCCTGATCATTTTGGAAAAAGGGAGAGAAGGGAGGGATACATCAGATACGGCATTTAGCGCCACCAGGCGAGTAGAAGAGACCTCTCCCTCTATACACTCGTTGCCAGTAGCAACGGCCATGGACCCGTGAAAAAACAGAGCCAGCGCTCGCAACCCGGCGCTTCTTCCTTTGGAGCAGTGGGGAGATTCGGGGCAGGTGTGCCCTAATTGGTTGAGCCATAGTGCATTTTAACTTTCAGTGATAGCCGCTCGCACGGCGGGGTAATCCAAAGTCCAAAATCAGCCTCATGCCACCCGTCTTCTTGGGCACCAGCAAGTAGGGGGTATACAACCCCCCGTTCCCTTTGAACCACGGACACCACCTCCTTCTCCAGAAGGTCTATAATGTCTTGCGTAACCCTTTCTTAGGGTCCTGTCCAGCCAATCTGGCAGTGTGCACAGCCGAAACCACTCTGAGTAAAACGGAGAGAGCGGGTGAGCGCGAAGCTGAGGCGCCGTTGCTAACCACAGATTGTACGTGTCTGCCGCCCTTAGCGGGGTCACCTCGAAAGGGTGAAGACACCTGTGCCGTCTGTGCCGTCTGTGCCGAGCCATCCATCCCCCTCCCGGTTACACCTGTAACCAGGTGGATAGAGGTTCTAGCAGACGGCGCATTAACATATACGTTGTCTGACAAAGTGGTAGGCTGATTGGAGCGTACCACGTCGTCCCACTTACACCTCAGTCGGAGACCAGCGCCCTCTGTCAGAGACCTCAGCAATTATTTGTATCTAAATAATTACGGCAATGTTGCATTCTAGTGATTGTACAACCAAAATTGAGAAATTAACTATCGAGACATTACTAAATGGTACAATTATTTTCATCTAAACCACGTTAATGTTCATGTCACCAAAATGATTTTAGATGGACAAACGTTAGCTTAACCTGAGGTAAGTTAAACTGAGGTATATTTCCATTAGCTAATGTTAATAGCTAGCTAACATCACTAAATATTTGCCTATAGAAGCAATTCCTTGTACAAATGAAAACAGTGGATTAATTAGCTACAGAGGCTGGAAAACTTAAAACCATATCTAAAAGGAAACTTATTAATATCTAAACTGTCTTATAATGTTCATGTCATTAGAATAATTTTTGATAGAGTAACTAGCCAGACTCCAAATAAATGCCACTAGATGCTAACTAAAGAGGCAATATGAATTACATGCACAGCATTGTGGGTTGTATTGGGGTTTAAAGAGGGACAACATGATATAGTTTTGTTGGATGTCGCACAGTGCTCCATGATTTCACATTATATTTGTTATTTTACAAACTATTTCTTAAAATACATTCACTGTGGTACTGAAGAGATTTGACGCAAAATGTATCCCTTGTACATTACAGTGGAGGAATGGATAATATAAGGCCTTCACACGCTAAGACTGGCCCAAGTTCACACAAGAGTTTGATAACCCTGGGCTAAGGCATAGCCCTAGGCTAAGGATTCACACTTGTGTCCCTTAGTCCTGGGATAATGGACAGATATGACAATACCATTTTACATTCTATGATAAGCTGAACATTTTATTTTCTCTCTGGCATGTGAATAATGTTGCAGTAGCCTACAGCACTGACACATAATCAATGTCATGCTACCACAAATCTATTAATGACTTCACAACATTGATTGATCAAGAGGGCCCACCCTGTTGGTATTTGCTTGAACAGCTTTGTTAAAACTACTTCGCTAAGATTTAGCAGGAATAATGAAATGACAAAACTTAGCAAAGTGAAAGGACCAAAACAGATGGAGATCTTGAAAACAATGCACATCACAAGCGTATGTAAATTAAGTGAAAGGGCAGGTTTTGTGATAGGACAATAAACATTCTATGGTTTTGTTCTTGACCCCATTACACACTGGTTATTTTGTCATCGTTTTACTGGGGCTAGCCATGAAAGAGCAGAGCATGTCCAGATAGCCTGAGGCTAAGAGTGGTGCTTTTCCACTTCACAATATGTGAACACTTGCTTAGCCCAAGGTATAGGAGGCCCATAACCCAGGGCTTAGGAGACCCTTAGCCCTGAGCTAAGATGCAGTGTGAACACATCAAGTGTGGTTGGATGTATTACACAATCTCCGAAGCAAATGATCCTAAGCAAATTAAAAACATCTAATATAAAAAAGCCTATTTTGATGTTAATGTTCTCTACATTAACTTTCTTGAGCTCTAACCATTTCTCAGTGTGTTCCACCATATAATAATATTTAACCTATGTATATTTATTTTCATTTATAATTTCCCCCACAAATGTTCCTTTGTAAATATAGCCTACACAAAGTTTTTTTCAAATCTAGCAATTTTCCAGTATTTTTTTTTTCTTATTTCGTCATGTAGCCTACACAATACACCTTGCTAGCAATTGCAGGTAGAGCGAGTGTTTGTGTTACAGTAACGTACCAGGCTAACTTGCTACTGAAGCTAGTTAACACAACTATACGGCTACTTAACGATCTGCTTAGCTTGTAAAGCCGACATAATTGGTGGAGCACTGTGTCATCATTTCTGGACTAGGAATCTCATGTTAGCTTATTTAACTTCTTTACAAAGCAGTTAGCTATCTTATCTGACAAAGTAGCTAAAATCCAATATGTGATGGATAAAAAAATGCAGGGCAACTTTAGCTTTTGTCATCCTGAAAGACAAATTCCCCATAATATTTAGATTACTGATAATATAAAGCTCTGTAAAAATTTTTTTTGACCACTCCTATTTTTTCTTAAATCAGCATCTCTACATGTATGGCAGCCATTACATTCTCATTTTACTCAATAAGGTACTGATTAGGTGATTACCTAAACATAATCTAACGAGGAAAAGGATATAAACCGCTGCTGTGGTCATCACTATCCTCTCGCAATACTTTTGTTCTCACTCAGCATGTGAAAGACACACTCAAGGCCCGATTCTAGATCTGGTTATCTCAAAAGGTCTCGATAGTTCCTCTGTCGTGGTTAAAGACATGGCCCTGTCTGATCATTTCTGTCTTTTGAATCACTTATTACCCCGAATGTTCCAGCAAACTCTGTTTCTGTTAAGAAAAGGTACATTAATGAGAGTACCAATGCTCTGTTTGTGGAAGCCATAGCTATGTCTCCAACAATAAGTGCTGAGTCAGTTGATGTACTCCTTGATAATTTTAATGTCAAAATATTAAATGTTGTGTTGCACCAGTAAACAGAAAACACTATGGAGAACCACCATGATGGTAAGCGCCCTGAAAAGAGAATGTAGGAAAGCAGAATGCAAGTGGAGGAAAACTAAACTTCAATTTCACTATGACATTTATAAACAAAGCCTTAGTAACTTCAAGGTTACGCAGAGCCAGACAGCAAAACATTTTCGGGAATTATCAACAAAAATATCAACAATACCTGCATTCAATTAGTCATGGTCGAAATTCTGTCAGGGACGTGAGTAGGGACCCAAGCGCGGATTGGAAGGGCAGAGGGGGAGTGGCAGGTAGAGAGATCGGAGTCAGGCAGGGAATCAAAAGTCAGATATGCGGCAGAGGCACTGACCGGTAGCAGGCAGAGAAGTCGGGGACAGGCAACGAGTCGGTACACGGTAAATCCAAACAGAACATAGACTTGAAGGTTACTGAAAAGCACATGTAATTAACAACCATGATCCAGAAGGGATGACAGGGATCTGTGGCTATACTGCAGGTAACGAGTTGAGTGGGAACAGGTGCGTGATCTTGGATTTGGAACAGGTATGGGAGTGGATGACGAGCAGGTGTGCGAAGAGCTCAGGGACGTGACGCGGAGGCATGACACATTCTTACAAACCCAATAAAGGAGATAGCATCAGAACTCATGTCCACTGTGAAATGTAATGAATTTGAATTTGTTTCTTTAGTGAAAACATTTAAAGAATTAGACAGACCATCAGAACTACTTGTTGTTTCCAATTAACTCAGCAATTTTGTGACCTCAAGAGGTCTCTTAGACAAATTTCAGTCAGGCTTCCAACCTCACCACAGTACTGAAATGACCCTGATTAAAGTTTTAAATGATACACAACTGAATACTGATTCTGATAAAATAACGGTTCTGGACCCTCTCTGTTTCCATACAGCTCCAAACAAATGACAAACTCCATGTGCATAAGTTGAATCGGTGTAGATATTCACTATTTTATCTCGACCATCCTTACAGGCGGCTTCAATTCTGCCAGTTGAGCAGAACATGGCTGTGGACATGTTTGACTAACTATAGTCTGAAACTGGCCTTTGTTATCCATTCTAACTACTGCAAACCCTGCATGATTTCCCTCATAATACTTATAGCAGGATCCATCTACAAATAACTCATCCTCAGCCCCCACTATGGGGGTTGACCGAAGGTCAGGCCTTAGTCTAGTGAAAGTCAAGGACTCTGCTACACAATCATGAGGCTCTCCTTCATACCCGAGGGGAATTCTTTCCGCCGTGTTAACTGTCACACATCGTCTGATGGTTACATCCGGATATGTTAACAGAGGCAAGTAGTCTGATAACCTTGAATTTGTCTAAACAAATTTTCCTTGCTCAATCATTTCTGCCACCTTATGATGGGTGTGAATAATCACTGGGTATGCCATGGTTATTGTTGAGGCCTTATCATATGCATATTGAACCGCTGCCAAGCCCTGATAGCATGGTGGGTATCCCTGTGCCACTGAATCCAATTTAGTACAATAGTATGCCATGGGTTGTTTTTTCCTGCCACTACAGGTGTCCTGCATCAGAACTGCCTTTGCATATTCCTTGTCTCTATTAGCAACATACAGCAAGAATGGCTTTGAATATTTTGCAGATGCAGGCGGCATATCCTGTTTTATCGTTTCAAAGGCCGTCAAAGCATCACAATTCCAATTCAGTTGTGCACTTAACTGTTGCTGTCCAGCATTTTTCATTATCTCCCGAGGGGGTGCCACCTTTATGGCATAGTCCTCACTCCAATCTGAGCTGAACCCTGTCATTCCCAGAAAGGTCATCATCTGTCCTACCGGCTGAGGCAAAGGTGCCTTGCTTACTCCTTCTAGTTGGGCCGGGCTTATGGTTTTTGATTGATAAGCCACAGTTCGTCCGAAATTCTCGACTTCTGTTTGGCAGTACTGTAACTTTTTCTTAGATACCTTATGCCCTCTATCTGCCAGTTTTTGTAACACTTTTATGGAGTCTGAAAGGCATTGCTCAAATATAGAGGCACGTATCAACAAGTCTTCATCATACTGAATCAATGTTCCCTCCAAGACAGGTTCCTCTAGGTCTGCTTTCAATACCTGGTTAAAAATATGTGGAGAATATTTGAAACCTTGGGGCAAACGTGTATATCTGTATGGTTTCCCACCATACGTGAAGGCAAATAGGTGTCTACCCTCCTCCGCCAAAGGGACACTAAAGAAGGTGCCACACAAATCTATCACTGTAAAGTACTTGGCATTAATTGGCATATTTGTCAACAACGTATGTGGATTTGAAACTTCTGCTTGACATTCCTGCACAATCTCATTTATTGGGCGTAGATCATGGATCAGTCTCTACTTTTTCTTATCTGCTTTCCAAACAGGAAACAGTGGGGTGTTACAATTGCTAACTGTTTCTTCTAATACTTTGGCCTCTAACAGACCTTCAATAGTTGGCTTAATGCCAGCTTCTGCTTCTGCCTTCATATAATACTGCTTTTTCCACACTGGCTTCGTCCCTGGTTTTACCTGAATATATACAGGATTTGCTTTTCTGACTAACCCAACATCTGTGTCATGTTGTGACCATACTTGTTCTGGCATTAATTGTTCCATCTCTTGTCTTAAAATGTCTTGCCTATCAATGATTTCTCCCATCTGTACTTGCTGGCTTGTTGTGATCTCCACTTCCTGTCGTTCTCCAACCATTTCTGCAAAACAGACAACCTTAATCATGTCCTTTTTGGGGAACAAGGAATAAGGGGATTGTCTGTTTTCTTGTTTCATCAGAGGACCCAAATCTTTAGCTTTAAAGCCTTTGTTCACCAACAGTGTGATGTGCGGGTCTGACCCAGGCACATCAAACCATCTAGCTATCAGTTTCAATCTTTCTGCATCACTTACTTCCATTGCTGCCCCTTGTTTATTATGAAATATTGTGAAGTAATTGGCGTTGGTTTCCCATGAACATTCATCAACCATAATTGTTCCAAAAATATGTCTTGGTATGGATCATATCTCAATGTACAATGATAATCCATTGAAGGCTTTCTGGCTTCTGGCATCTGTGCCTTAATATACTGTCCCCATTTGGACACAACTTTCTTCACTCCCTCTTCTATATCTCCTATACAATAGATATTTGCCAAAGATGCTTGCTGCATAATCATTAGCTTTTTTATCCCTGTGCTTTCCACAATTACCCCATCTGGTGTGCATAGTATCTGTAATCCTAATTTACAAAATGCATCCCTTCCCAGCAAATTGATTAGGGTATGCCCTGAAACTAGTATGGGAAGTTTAACTGAGCATCCGCTCATTACTAGTTGTACTGGAGCTGTCATGGGTATCAGCTGTGTTTGTCCCGAGAATCCTACTGTCTTAGCATTATTTCCTGACAAAGGGAGGTGCGAAGCATAATTTGGATTTACACAAGTGTAAGTAGCTCCAGTATCTACCATCATTGGTGTGCCTCTATCATTTATTTTAACCTGCAGCACTGGTTCTGCATCAGCTTGCATTGTTATTATTGCAAACTGACCCTCCCCTTTAGGATCCTCTGGGCACCCTCAATATCCCTGATTGGGCCCCGCCCAGGGATTCACAGGACCCCTAGGAGGCTGGAACTGTGGCTGTTGACATGCCCTTTGCTAATAATTTGGGCCTTGGTTTGGCCCAGGTCTTTCCGGCCATGGGTTTGTGGGACAACTTACCCTATTGTGACCTGCCTGATTGCATCCCCAACACACACTGTCGATAGACACTCTTAAAGGCGTAAGAACAGAGACAAAATTCTCTTGGCACAATTAGCAATTTATTTGCAAATAGAGAGACGCGTCAAGCGCTTACAGAATAATCATTAGAGGAGCCTCTAAAGTAAATTCAACAACGGTCAGTACTTATAACATTTAAAGGGGTGTGGTATAATGCTGCACATCTGTGCTAAGTTAATGGAATACATTCCCTTTGTTCTAGTGCAACCAAGGCCTCACACAAAGGGCAGGCTGTCCTTCTCCACATGGGTAACCTCTTCAACTCTGTTAGGGCTTACCGTATCCGGACAGACAATAAATGCCCTAAAGAGTTATACAGATGTGCATATTAATGAGTAACCCAATAATCTACAGATACCAGTCAATTACGCCCCCTAGGCAAATAGCAGATCCCCGTCACCAACATTTCCTAAGGAACAAAGTACAGATACCCCTATTCAGAATATCTAATACCTCTGTATTATATAGACGTGTGTCACAACCACAGACCAGAGTTACATACTAGGTAATAGATAAGCAAAGATGTCTCCAATCTACATTAGTTAAGAAATTGCCACAACAACACCTGTTGGGCCCCTTGGCTCTCTATATTGATTTCTTAGCCTGTTTCCTTGCCCCCTCCCTTGTCCTGGGGGCTGGGTATACACATTTAGTACTGGTGTGGTGGGTGACTGGGGGGCCTGCAGCTGGCGTGGTGGTCTTTGACCTCCCTGGAGGACGGGTGCCATGACGTTTTCTTCTGTGACTGTTTCGATGGTTACTGGAGCCTGAGTCCTTTTCTTTTTAGTCAGCTCGTCCAGTTGCATCTTTCCCCTGTTCATCCATCTTTTTTTCATTTTTCCGGTAACGTTCCACAGCATGAATTAAATAGTCTGTGAATTCTTTGTGTGGCTTGGATTTCATTAATGCCACTTCATCTTCCAACTTGTTTTTTACTGGTGCTGGTAATGCGTCCACCAATGCCTTCCTGAACATGTTGGCCACTAGACCATCAGTCTCTGGGTCTTTCTCAGTCTCAAGCCTCCACCTCTCCAGCTGCACTTGCAGATATACGGACGGATTTTCCGTCTTCTCCAGTGGTGTCCCCTTCAGCACATCAAAGTCTATTACGGCCGGGTACTCGTCCCTCAGGGCCCTCCATAGCTGCTGTCGGAACGGACTGTCCGTCCCCCGGGACCATCCCTATCATGTCTGTCAGGTCACCATCCCTTAGCTTTACCTCCATTTTGGTCATTCCCATCACTCTGGCCAGCAAGGCCTTGAAGTCCCCCACCGCCAGCAGTTTTCCCAAGGTCTGTTCTTCTAACATTCTTATCCATTTCCCTGCACCATTATGCTGGTTTGGCAATTTAGCAACTAATCCATCTAAGTTCTGCGAAGCCCAGGGCAGGTATTGTGGGTAATCCCCTTTTATCAGAGTCGGGTGCATTTGTGCGTGTGGCCTATCTTCAGGGGCCTGTTCTTGACTGCGCAATGCATATCCTTTGGAGCCCCCCTCTGCCTCTTCTTCTCTAGTCTCACATTCTTCCTCTCTCTGTCCTTCTTCCCTACGTCTGTTTAATTCTTTCCACAACTCTGCTATCTCCTCACTAAGTTGTTTAACCATTTTCTCATAGTGATAACTCTCTTCATCCCTTTGTTGCTGCCATCTTGCAGCCCTCTCTCTTAATTCCTGTTCTTTATTATCCTTATGGGACCAGTCCACGGTTCCTACCTCTTTTCTTACTTCTCCTTGTTTCAACATTTCAGCACATCCCTTATAGCAATCTACATCAATCGTAGGTTTTTCCTTTTCCTCGCTACCTTTGACTGGGGTAGAGGTTTTTGCATACCTTTTTCCCCCTTCTATCTCGACTTCTCCATCTACTCTTACTATCCCTTTTACCACGGGACACTGTATTCCTTTATAAGGCAGGGTATCATCAACCCATTTGACCTTTTCCTCCGGCTTTTCCTCGTTTTCCTTTAACATACTTCTGGCTTTGGCAATACTAGCCAACTGACCTCTTCCTTCTTCACCAAACCATTTAATCACCTCTCTTTCCTTTTCTTGCTTCTGCGTCCTTTTTCCTATAACATCCTTATTCTTATAATTTTTTATGATAGTATCCATCTCCTCACACAATGAAATATCAAATGTACCTACTGTTGGCCACTTTATCTGGTCCTTTTCTCTAAGGCCTCAGAAATCTTTTTAATCTCGTCCTTACAAAAGGGATACCTCTTCATCAAAATCTCAACCGGTGTCCCCCCCATATTGCCGTCTTTATTCTTAATTAGAATACTAGATACCGTTCTATTTTTGCCTGATTTACTCCTTTGGCAAGCTTCCCCTTTGGGCTGTTTGCCACTTCGCCTGACCTATGCTCTTTTCTGGGACCACTGGCTAGAATCTCACTGCTTTCAATCACACTGAATCTTGTTCCCGCTAATACACAGCCTTTCCTTTTATACTACTGAACAAATACAAACGCTATCTGTTGAAATGCCGTTTATTTCATTTTATCAATTCAGTACACAATTCAGTACAGAAGCTACATCATTTTCCTCAGAACCATATACCTTCTCTAGGTCTCTGTATCTGTCTAAAGAGAGGTTCGTCTAGGTCCGGGTGACTGGACCACACGTTCACCTTGCCACACCAACCAAATTACCTCTTGATCTTGTACACCCATCACTATCCTTCTTCCTATCACTTCACCTGTATCCTCATACCGTTGTTCATACATGTCTTTCTTACATATCTTTGTCATGAACAGAGTAATTAATAACTCTTCTCTCCAAGTTCTCTGAACCCACCTTTCTTGAAACCTCCTCGTTTCCAACACCTTTCTACAGTAAGAGCGCCGAAAGTCTATCCCCCAGTATGAAGTGAAATGTATATTTTGTTGGAACTCAACTAAATCCACTTGGCACTGCCCTAGTGGTCTGGAGCACTTCTGTTTGGAGTAACTTGAAATGCAGTGTTTCTGCATCTGTTGTTGTGTTCTGGGCTAATGCTTTTGTGTTCTGTGCTGATGCTGTTGTGGTGTGATCAAATGTTGTTGTGTTGTGAGTTAATGGTGTTGTGTTGTCACTTAATGTTGTTGTGTTATGACTACTTGCTTTTTTTCTGACATGCAACCGGGAGGGTAACAAGAGTGACAGGATTAGAATCTGTTTACCACCTTTCATTCAATCCTGAAAACACAATTAAAACCTTTCAAAATTTCACAAACTTTGAAAAAAGCTGTTTTTATTCAATAACCTTTTCAAAACTTTTCATAAAAACTTAATTCTAAATTCTAAATATTCTCCAGTAGGCTGGACAAATTAAAGGTTGTAGAAGTAACCCTAGGTTAGAATATAATCAGAAAATGTATTGAATATCTAAGTGTACTTTTTCAAGCATTTAAAATGTTGTAAAAGATGTCCTTCCAAGGTTAGAATATTGTGAACTTGGAATTAAGTCTCTATGATATCTTTTGAAAAGGTTATTGAGACATTACAGTAATTTTCAAAGTTTTAAAATGTATTGAAAATCGAAGCGTACATTTTCGATCAATTAAATGGTTGTAAAAGATGTCCAACCTACTAGAGAATATTTAGAACTTTTAATGAAGTTTTTATGAAAGGTTATGAAAAGGTTATTGAATAGAAACAGTTTTTTTCAAAGTTTGCACAATTTGTCAGCAGCCCCCTTTAGCTGGGTTGGCATCCACGGCGCCCTGTCCCTTGTGGCTCCCTATCAAGGTGGATTGGGGGACTTCCTGTCAAAAGCAGACCCTTCTAGGTGGCTAAACCTAAGGTGGTATTCGACAGACCTCTCTTAGTTGCAACTCTCACTTATTTACAAGATTATTTACAATGTGTTAGTAGGCAAAACACATAGTATTGAATTCAAAAACTCCTTTCCTCCCAAAACTCTGTTCTTTAAATTTGGCGAGTCCTCACGTGATATATGTCTGCCCGGCCTGGAAGGTCAAGTCACACAAACTAGTAAATTTAAGAGCAAGGACATGCTTACCTCTCAGCCTGGCCACGCATTGTTTGTGCAACTTGACCCCCGGGGCCGCTGGCAGGCTTCACGTCTTGGACCCGTGCCAATCACGTCAGGGTCACCAAGAAGTTACCCGCGGGATGCATTCTGTTATTGTAAAATATTCATCTGTGTAGCTTTTTCATAGCCTTTGGTAAATGCCCATCTCAACTTTGAGTCTCACAGTATCTCCAACTCGCAACTTGTAACTTTGATTATCATTTCTCATCATTTTTGTACCATGCAGGTTCTTGAAAATTAGTCAAACATATTCTTCACAAATGTCAGCAGGCTTCATCTTAATAGCCCGATGCTAGCTGTGGTTGTGACCATGAACTCAAACTTGAATAACCTCAATATAGCGATGAGTGTGGGCAGCTGTGAGATACTGCCACATTCATGATTTAATTGTTTTATCAAATCTCTCAACAGTACTTGCTTTGACATCATTTCCTGTAGCAAAATGTTTTCTGATGTAATTATTCCTTAACAATTCAAAATGTGAATTAAAAAACTCCTTCCTCTTGACCGTTTTGACTTTTTGTGGTGTTCTTTTAATGTCTTCATATGCTCGCTTTCCCTTGATGGTTTTTATTTCTCAGCACGTTTTTATTTCCTGAATACATCTATGCATGTTACCTGAGAGAAAGTAGGCTTGAGAAACTTAACACAACACAGATGTACTAACTAACTCTTGAGCCCAGGTGTATAGATAGGACACACGTCCTGTCCATGCCTCCTGCTAGGAGTTGCCCATGTGACTGTCACAGGCTTGAGGGATAGGACCTTTGACCATAGGTTAGAACATACCATACAAGGGTCCTTTAGGCCTTTCTTATTGGAGGGTATTTGGCTGGGTTTGACACTTGGCCGCCTCCCGTTTATTAGGTATAAGTACTGTGGAACTTCCTGTATTCTTTGGAGAGAGAGTGGGAACTATGACCTGTTAACATCGACGTCTCATGCTGAATAAATAGCTCTCCCCTGACTTTTGGTTGCATAACTTTTGTTCTTGGACAACAGGAACAGGAAGCTAACATACCATACAATTCATGTTATCGTTTTCCACACTATAAACACATGTCAACCAAATCCAGCTGAAATTGTTAATTTGTATAATGAACAAAAACTCAATTTCTTTGAAAACGTATACCTTCAGGCCTATGTAGAGTATGTGTCTTGGTCAAGTAGCCAGTCATTTGACTCGCCATTTTTGAGGATCTCCCAGGTTTTTCTCAAGTACGCTCTTTTCAAATCCTCTACCCACAAGCACCAGGGTTTGACGGGTCATAGGAAATACTTTTCATAACCTCTTCAGACATCGTAGAGCATTGGTTAAAAAATAAGGAGTAATACATGTTTAACATTATATAATTTGTTGGGAATTACATATAAAAGGCCATTCGAAAATGTGCAGTTCCATCACACAGCATGCCACAGATGTTGCAAGTTTTGAGTGAGTGTGCAATTGGCATGCTGACTGCAGGAATGTCCACCAGAGCTGTTGCCTGAGAATTTTATGTTCATTTCTCTACCATAAGTCGTTTCTAAAGGCGTTTCTGAACTTTTGCAGTACTTCCAACCGGCCTCACAACTGCAGACCACATGTAAACACACCAGCCCAGGACCTTGTTGTGGCAATTTCTTAACTAATGTAATTTGGAGACATGTTTGCTTATCAATTACCTTGTATGTAACTCTGGTAATTGATTATGACACACATCTGTATTATGTCGGAGGATCATTAGGTTTTCTGACCATCTGCTCATCTGGCTAAACCATTAAGGGTATCTGTCCATTACAGTGAGAAGAGACTGAGTGAGATGGGATTGAGGTTGTGTAAGGAAGACCAGATCCATAAGCTCATGAACAGACTATCAATATGATGCAATTAACAATGATCTACTCTCTCTCTTGACAACCGGGTATGCAAATAATTATTTACCACTATACGACACAGTTGATTTCTAACAATAGTTTAAAAGAAACTCGTGATTTTTCAAAAGAAAAGTAAGGCATTAATTGGCCATTTTCAAAAGAAGAGTAAGGCATTAATTTTGACTTATGTTTTTAGATTTTAGTTATTTGTGAAAATGGCCAGTTTGATAATATCTCTTATATGATCATTTGATAGCTGGGTTTCAATTTCAGTGATTTGAGAAGGTTAAAACTATTAGTGGAAATGTAATTGTATAGCCTGGTTATTGCCATTGAAGACATGCAATTTTATTGTAGTTATTCATTTGCATCTCCAACACAATGTCTTACTATGTTTTGGCACTTGTTTGTCATTTCCAGAAAGAAGAAATCTATTGGTGATATACAAATTCAATATAGCTCCAAATTTGGCATGGGTATAAATACTTTTGGGAAAATCGGAAGAAATGTGATAAAACGTTCAAATAGTTAGCCGACTACACAGCTAAATACTGCAACGCCAGAGCAAGCAACAATTTGAGCCTATCAATTGATCAGGACAGGATTTCTATTGTCATCAAAAAGATTTTACCAACTTTTAACAGTATGAAAGATAGACAACACCAAACATATATATGCAGTGTATTTCTTACTCACCACGACATCATCAGTAGGGACAGTAACACATTTTATGCCCATACAACACAGAAACAGCCTTGTCTAACATAAAACGTTGTGGCTGCTTTGCTGCTAGCAATTTTGAGTAAAGAAATGATAAAAACTAAAAAAGTTAAATGACAACATAGCTTTTTTTCTGGTTTCTTATTAATGACCACATTCGCAGGAATACAGTAAAAGTTTTTTCTCAGGAAGATTTTGTGATATTTACACATATTATTAATTTGCAGCCTATATAATGCACAATCGTTTGGGTCTTTTTCTTCAGGCGTCTTTTGTTTGTTAAATTGTACATCGTGTGAATAAAGATAGAGAAAGCAGATCTATTAACCCTCGGCAGTAGAACTATTAAACGTTGGCAGTAGAGGTATTAAATGTTGGCAGAGAAGCGGGAAGCATCATTCAAACATCATCGGAAAGGAAAAATCAACATCTACTTGTCATCTTTCCGATGAGCAGCCGACATCTATAATGCATTCCGCCGACATCTCGTGGGTATGTTGGGCTGACATTGGTAAGACGTATGTGTGTTATCTGGGAATGTGCTTCTTCGTGAGCCACTCCTTTGTTGCCTTGGCTGTGTGTTTTGCGTCATTGTCATTCTGGAATAATTATTATTCCATGGGATTGATTCTGTCTTTTGTGTGGAAAACATGCACCTCACTTCCCTATACTGTATCTCTCCTGAGGAAAATATGATGAGTTGATGTGTCTTCATTGTGGATGGCACTGGCGGTATTGGGCCTGGCATCCTCTCTACTGCTTTTTCCAGTTCTTCACCATACATAAAACCGCTGTTGGAAGTTCACAGTTGTAGAGATTTCTGCCAGGGCCTTGTATTACTTATGGGTATCTGGTATGTCACGGCCACTGATCACCAGCTTGTCAGCCGTTCTCTTCAAGGTCCCCACAACGCAATCCGGAACCCGCTTACCATGACAAGCTTCAGAAAAGTTTGGCCAGCTCTGTGCTGAAAAGATAGAAGTTACTCTTCTGTTTGAAAAGTATAAATGGGGCCGTCACTGAAAAAGTGTAGAGTCAATACTTGAAGTTGTGTGAATTGAAGATAATCCCATATTGCAGGAGAGCTTTGCGGTTTAGAGGGTGACGCTGTGCTACAGCAAACAGGCTATTTATCCCACCAATATACAGAACACCGGTGTGCAAAGTTGCCTATTTGTGAGATGAGCCAAAATGTATGGATTGTATCTCTGAGCTATCTGTGTAGTTCTCTTGTTTATTTTAGTTTGGTCTCTTATCACGCTGATAGTAGAAACAAGATTCGTTTTTTGAATCTCATAAAAAATGACTTCTGTGTCAAATTTTAACAAATGTAATTCTCATACTATGCTTGCTCGTTTCTGGAGCAAAGAGGGTGGGCTTTGGTGGCAGAGCCTATAGGAGTTATTGTGTTTGATTGAATCCTGAGCTGATAAGGTGAAAAAACTGTTATGCTGTCTTTGTGATAGACAGTTAACATAATTTCTCCTAAGGTAATCTGGCATCCCCCCACACTTTCCCATTTGAAGAGTTTAAAAGGGGAACTCCCGTAGGACCTTGTGTTCAATCAGAATCACTAAGGTCATGCTTAAGACTCGATTGATGGTTTGATTTCTTGTCTTGTGTGTAGGAGTCCCCGGTAGGGGAACTCGCTTCACCTTTAACCCCCGTGACTCCTCCCACCATGGAGAACATCAATGGGACAGATGAGGCCTGTGAAATCACACCTGAGCCCCGTCGTGAACCATTTCACAACGCACTAGCCTTCACACACAGGTAACACCCAGGGGTGTTAATGGGGTTGTGCAGTGCTTTTGTGTGTGAGTGTGTGTCTGTGTGTTTGTTTGTGTGTGTGGTTATATAACATAAGCACTGTAAATCTGACATTTTCCATCCTTCCAAGTTGAACCCTGTTTTCCACTCTACTCTGAAGAACAGAAACATTTTATTTTCTTGTCAGGGGTAGAGAGGAATGACAAAACAACTGCCTGTTATTTGATTATTTTGAGCTCACAGGAAATACTTCCAACTTGACAAAAGAGAAAAAAGGGATACATATGGCTGAATAAGATAGGGTGTGTGGACAATAGTTGTGTATAGCTTAAAAGACTCAGTGCTCAGTGTTTGCGTGTAAGTCAAATGTTGGTTTCATGTCATGTTTATTAAATGAAAATGAAATTGTTACTCTTTAAATCCTCTTTTATTTGTATCTTTTCTGGGAGCATTATAAAACCTGTCTGGTCTGCTCTTTCTGGTTCTAAAATAAAAGCTCTTCATACCCTACCACAGCAACCTCTATAGCTACTTACACATTGACTACCACCTCTAAACTGTAGCATACAGATTAAATCACATTCTCAAAGTTTACATAATTCACAGTAACCTTTTATCAGAATGATAGATCCTTCTTGTACATATCTTTCTGTTTAAAGCAGATGTGTCTAAGTCTCATCAAACGTTGCTAAAATGGTTGTTCTCTTACTAAATGTTATCGTAATGGTCTCAGTTTACACACTATAAAAAGAAAAACGATTAAAGATATATTTTTGTTTCATAGTAATAATTCATTTTCTAAACAGTTTGGAATGAGTGATTATTAGGGCAGTTGGCACATTTGTTTTTACAATTGATATTAATAAGTTGTAACACTGAATGTTTTTTTTTTTTAATTGGCATGTTAAGCCCTCACAGCCTAAGATGATGTTTAATCTGAGTATATTCTTGTAACAGTCCTGTCTTGTAAAGGGCATGTTGTCTTACCATTCCTTTATTAACTTCTTTAAAGTGGCATGATTTTATTATGTTTACTGTATGTAAAGATTTGGGGCAATGACTACTGCCAACTTTACATTTGTGTACAGGGTCTATGCATATTTATTAGAATCATGCACTATTGAACAACATTTTTTTATTAAATAATGCAAATCATACCTTGCTAGGACTAGATGTAAAGTTCTTCTGAAGGTGCGGTTGGTGAGTTTATGTAACACTTATATAACATGTAGTGGGAGTAAGAGAAAGAGAAGGGGAGAGTGGGAGCCAGAGAGAAAATGAGGAGTTGGCAGAGAGAGCGAGGTGCTGTGTTTATTAAAGACCTGTGTGAGTCACTACCACCTAAACATAATCTTATTGAACCTACATATACTGTAAAATGCACACATGCACTCACATCTACAAACAGGCTGTTTCTGCACTTAGAGGTCTCTTCATAATTCAAAATCTCTCACTTGTTGATAGGTCTAGAAATTCAAAAATAACATTCATATCTAACTGAACACCCAAGAATGTGGTCAGAGACACATTATTTGGTGAAATTCTACTCTGCCTGATAAGTCTGGAAAAAATCATGCAACCGAAAACCTATACAGTGGCTGATGTCATCACTTTTCTGCACTAAATTCTGCAGAAAAGTTGTTTTGGGATTGAGAAGCTCCTTTGAACTATGAAGCTTGTTTATAATGAAGTGTGTGAGAAAAGCGCTGGCCTCCTACATGCTAGCCAGATGAGTAAATGTTTCAGTTTGGATTGCTTGCTCGCTACAAAAGTTAGCTCGTAATTGTGTTAGCTAAATTAGTCAGCCACAATACTTCCATGAAGTTCCTGTATTAGTATTAATTCCTTAAAACAATCAGATGGCAACAATGACAAGCCCTGGAACCGGTGCACTCAATCTCGTTCTCTCAGTGGGCTCACACAAATTCCAAATAGTGCAATGTAGATCTGCTGCTTGAATGACACACAGAGGGCCAAATAGATATGTGCTTCAATGCATGATCAGAATTACAGATGAATAAATCTGGGCTATTTTTTATTAATAATCTTTTGTAAAAAAAAAAATATATATATATATATATATATATATATATATATAATATAATTTGAGATCTGGGCTATTCATAATAGCGGACGCCTAGGCCTAATGATGCCAATGTCTGTGTCTGTTTAACCATTTATGCAAATAGTTTTACCTGTATGGGCCTAGTAATCAAAAATTCAACAGAATTTATTCATCAACAAAAATAAATATGGTGGATTTTCATTTTATACAGTGAATATAAAGTCTACACACCCCTGTTAAAATGCCAGGTTTTTGTGATGTGAAAAATTGAGACTGCCACCACCTGACAACATAACCTGTCAGTATCTTTGTAATGACAACTTGACAGTAACCAAGACAACATAACCTGTCAAAACATGGGCCTAATTATTAAACTTAAAGAAACTAGTCAGCAGAAGTGGGTAAAGTACTGAAAATCTGTACTGAAAAGTACTGTTAATCATCCTAAAATGTATTCATGTAAAAGTTGAAGTACCACCAGAAAAACCTACTCAAGTAAGAGTAAAATAGTATTTGGTCAAAAAAGTACTTGAATAATAGTTACATATTTTGTTCAAGACATTAGTATCGTAACAACAAGGAAAAATTTATTAAGAAAGTGCTAATGCAAACTCAATTTTTAATGTTTGAAAAGGCATTTGTTTTCCAGAGTCAGCCTATAGTCATGCAAAATAGAAAACAAATAAATAATACTATATTCCTATTATTCATCTGCCTTGCAAAAAAGTTTAATCTAAAAAAAACATAGTTATAATAGGATTTAGTGAGTATCGTGAGCCACTTTGCTAACATTACCCTTATGTGCAATAAATTAATAACATGTGCAGGTCAGGGAAACAACATTAGTAGTTAATATACGTTGTCTTTTGTCACTTTTACATGATTGAAAGACAGTAGGCAGAACTTCCAATTTGGGGGGTGGAAATTCCTATGTGACTTATGCAGGGGGTGGGACTTCCGGTGTGACGTGTATTCCAGGGTGCTACTTCCTGTGTGACATATTTTAGGGGTTGTAACTTCCTGTATGACGTATGCATGTCCAGGCGGGATGAGATTTGGCATGGGGGTGTGCGGTTTGTAATTTATGGTGGCTTTGATGTTTAGCAATAGGGCTCCAGGTTTCTGGGAATGTTAAATTCACCAGACACTCAATGTTACAATATGTAGTGTAGTATTTGCTGTTCAACAATAGGGCGCCGGGGTTTAGGAATGTTAAATTCACAAGACTCAAGATGTTACGATTTGTAGTGTGATATTTGCTGTTCAAGAAAAGGTCGCAAGCGGAACTTTCATGTTTGTACAATGCCATAGGTTGAGGGTGTGTTTGGTGTATTTAAACCGCACAGACCCCAGATGTAGGTCATGCAGACTAGCCTGATTATACCTACATGTGCATTACAAAACATGGCAGATTCTACAGCGATCAAAATTGGGTTTGAAACATCAATGATGGTAAACAGCTTAACAACTGCACAGAAAGTCGGCAAGAGAATGCATTTGGGTGGCGATGACTAGATGCCAGCCACCAAGAAACCGATGCAGCATCTAACTCAGATTCATCAACTATACCAGGATATCTTGGCACAGGAGTATAACTTGGAAGATGGGTGAATTGGTGGATACAGTTTCAAACGCAAGATACCAGAAGTCAATTTTTTTTTAATTGTCTGAATGTTTAACCAAGGTTTGACTGACAAAATGACTGCTAGTTTTATGAACACTGTCAGGAACGTCTGGGTGCAAGAAAGGTGGAGCGGACTGCAGAGTCTTTGAATTTACTTGTTTTAATACGTGCGCTGACATACGCTCAATCAAACATAGAGACAATAACACACAAAGACAAAGGGAGCAGAGGGAACATATATACTGAGGGGAATGACTTAATGATGATCAGGTGCGCTAGACGAGACAACAGGTGCAATGAGTTGATGGTGTCAGAAGGCCGGTGACGTCGAACACCGAAGCCCGCCTCCTGCAGGGGGAGGATGGGCAGTAGATGGCGTAGTCGTCACAGTACCCCCCGCCGACGCGCGGCTCCAGCCGTGCGACGACACCGACCCCGTGGTCGACCCGGAGGGCGCGGGATCCAGCTCCTCCGGACCGTACCCCTCCCACTCCACGAGGTACCGGAGGCCCCCATCCCGGCGCCTCGAATCAATGACGGCGCGGACGGAGTATGCCGGAGCCCCCTCGATGTCGAGAGGAGGGGGAGGGACCTCCCGCACCTCACACCCCTGGAGAGGACCAGCCACCATCGGCCTGAGGAGGGACACATGGAACGAGGGGTTAATACAGTAGTCAGGAGGGAGACGCAACTGATATGTTACCTCGTTTACTCTCCTCAGGACTTTAAAGGGCCCCACAAACCGCGGGCTCAGCTTCCAGCAGGGCAGGTGGAGGGGCAGGTCCCTGGTGGAGAGCCAGACGCGGTCGCCCGGGCGATAGACCGGGGCCTCCCCGCGGTGGCGATCCGCAAAGGTCTTTTGGAGACGGACAGCGAGCCTGAGGCGAGCCTGCACAGCCTCCCATGTGCCCGCTGCCCGCCGGAACCAATCGTCTACCGCAGGGGTACCGGTCTGGCTCGGGGTCCAGGGGGCCAGGACCGGCTGATACCCCAGGACGCACTGAAAAGGGGAAATCCCCGTGGAGGAGTGGTGCCGGGAGTTCAGGGCGTACTCTACCCAAGGCAGGAACTCCGCCCACTCCCCCGGCCGGTCCTGGCAGTAGGATTGAAGGAGCCTGCCCACGTCCTGATTTACACGCTCCACCTGCCCGTTGGACTGGGGATGGTAGCCCGAGGTCAGGCTGACCGAGACCCCCAGGTGCTGCATAAAGGCTTTCCACACCCTGGACGTAAACTGGGGGCCCCGGTCCGACACAATGTCCTCGGGCACCCCTTAGTGCCGGAAGACGTGTGTAAAGAGAGCCTCGGCGGTCTGCAGGGCCGTGGGGAGACCGGGCAGAGGCAAGAGACGACAAGTCTTAGAAAACCGGTCCACAACGACCAGGTGGTATGGCCCTGGGAAAGGGGAAGATCAGTTAGAAAATCCACAGACAGGTGGGTCCATGGCCGTTGTGGAATGGGTAAGGGGTGCAACTTACCCATAGGCAGGTGTCGGGGTGCCTTACTCTGGGCGCACACCGAGCAGGAAGAGACCTAAACCCTCACGTCTTTAGCCAAGGTGGGCCACCAGTACTTACCGGCCCGGGCCCGCAGGGTCTGTCCAATACCAGGATGACCGGAGGAGGGAGAGGTGTGGGCCCAGTAGATGAGCCGGTCACGAACAGACGTCGGCACATACGTGCGACCCTCAGGGCATGAGGGCGGAGAGGGCTCGTCATGTTGCGCACGAACGATGTCCGCGTCCAACTCCCACACCACCGGTGCCACGATACACGATGCCGGTAGTACGGGAGCGTCATCCACTGGCTTCTCCTCCGTGTCATGCTGGCGAGACAGCGCGTCGGCCCTGACGTTCTTACTTCCCGGCCTGTAAGTGAGAGTGAACACAAACCGGGAGAAGAACATAGCCCACCTGGCCTGGCGAGGGGTCAGCCTCCTCGCTGCCCGCATGTACTCCAGGTTACGGTGGTCAGTCCAGATGAGGGAAGGGTGCTCGGCCCCCTCTAACCAGTGCCGCCATGCTGACAGGGCTCTAACCACGGCCAATAGCTCACGATCACCAACATCGTAATTACGCTCCCCTGCACTGAGTTTCTGTGAAAAGAAAGCACAGGGACGGAGCGTGTTCCGACTCCCCGTTCATTGGGAGAGGACGGCCCCCCAGACCACATTCGGACGCGTCCACCTCCACAACGAACTGGAGCGACGGGTCAGGATGAGCCAGGACCGGTGGTGGAACGGTGTTTCAATTCCACAAACGCCCGCTCCGCCTCCGTGGTCCACCGTAACCGTGTCGCCCCACCCCTCAGGAGGGAGGTGATCGGAGCCACGACCTGACTAAAGCCCCGGATAAACCTCCTGTAATAATTAGAAAAGCCTAAAAATCGTTGCACGCCCTTTACCGTGGTGGGGGTCGGCCAATTACGCACGGCATCAATGTGGTTCTCCTCCATAGCCAAACCCTTGCGCGAGAAACGGTACCCCAGGAAGGACACGGACGACTGGAAAAACAGACACTTTTCGGCTTTTACGTACAATTCATGTTCCAACAGTCTAGCAAGTACTTTACACACCAACGAGACATGCTCAGCGCGAGTAGTTGTATAAATCAAGATGTCGTCAATATACACAAATACCCCTTCGCATGTCCCTGAAAACGTCGTTGATGAAAGATTGAAAGAATGATGGAGCATTCATTAAACCGTACGGCATCACTAAATATTCGTAATGGCCCGTGGTAGTACTGAAGGCTGTTTTCCATTCGTCCCCCTCCCGGATACGCACCAGGTTATAGGCACTCCTGAGGTCCAACTTTGTGAAAAAGCGGGCCCCGTGCATTCTCTCGACCTCCGCAGAGATTAAGGGGAGAGGGTAGTGGAACGGGATGGTGATTTTATTCAGCGCCCTGTAATCGATGCACGGGCGCAAACCACCGTCCTTCTTTTACACAAAGAAGAAACTCGAGGAGACTGGTGACTTGGAGGGCCTAATGTATCCCTGCCCCAACGATTCCTCCACATACGCGGACATAGCCGCAGTCTCGGTGCGAGACAGGATACACGCGACCCTTAGGGAGTGCGGCTTCACTTAAGAGGTTTTTCGCGCAATCCCGACCAGTCTTTGAATTTACTTGTTTTAATACGTGCGCTGACATACGCTCAATCAAACATAGAGACAATAACACACAAAGACAAAGGGAGCAGAGGGATGTGAAGGAAATTTAATCGATAGACACTCAAAGGAGTAAGACAGAGACAAAATTCTCTTGGCACAATTAGCATTTTATTTGCAAATAGAGAGACGCGTCAAATGCTTACAGAATAATCATTCGAGGAACCTCTAAAGAAAATTACATGTACAACTCATATTTATTATAGTTAAAAGGGATGTGGCAAGATGCCACCCATCAATCTTAGGTCACACAGGTGGGAGGGTTGTCCCCCCACCTTCTTGCCATAATGTTCACAGTTGTGTTTACCTAAAGGGACAACTGCCCCTACCGTCCCCCAACACTCACATTCCTCAGGAACAAAGGACAGATAGCCTTAATGGTTTTGCCAGTTGAGCAGAAGGTCAGAGAACCTAATGATTATCTGAAATAATACAGATGCATGTCACAACCAAAGACCAGAGTTACATACCATGTAATAGATAAGCAAACATGTCTCCAAAATACATTAGTTAAGAAATTGCCACAACAATCCATCCTATTGATACCACATCAACCATTGTTATCAACCCTTAAACAATTTCTTCATTAGGATACAGAATGCAACAAAACAGTACGCTTGAACAACATGACCCTGTTGATATCATTACCCTAATGATTAGAGAATTCTAACAAACCTGAAACGTCTGAATCTTCATTTACATGCTTCTAGACCATTACCTTCATATTAACTCCAAGACGACACATTTTCATTACCCAGAACTATAACATAGTACAGCAAACTTGTTTTGTTAAAAACATTGGCCAAAGGAAGGAATTTTAGTTGACATACACATACTGACAGTATGGGGTAAGTTGCATCGACACATTGGTGTGTAAACACCAATCACTGAATAAATCCTTCAATTTGTTACTGGTACAAAGTCCTCTAATGCCAATTGCTTGATTCACTGAAAAGTCCTTCCATAGTTCCAATAAGATGTACTTACAAAGTCATCACATTTGTTCTGCTCCTCCAAAATGTCAGACAGTCAGTTATGAACCATTTCTTGGCAGACCGATGTACCAGAAGTCAGATGTATATTACAAGGTTTTGTCCTTCACAGTTCAAATGCAAGTTACGATGACACAACTCTTGTTGTCTCCATTCTAGCTGCTCAATCAGCCAGGTCAGGAGAATCTGTGTGTTCTCCTTTGTGAATACCAAAATGACCAGTTTCATCTAAGGGCTCTATAGCTGCAGGCTGGGTTGGAAGTGATGGTTACTAGCACCAAAAGGCTCACTTTTCCTTCAGTGACTTCAATTCACTGTGCCTAGTTTTAACCCACCAAAACTCTCCTGTAGCGGGTGGCGTCGACCCCCGGCTCTTCTCTCAGCTACTTAGACAGCTGTAGACAGCTGTAGATGAGATGTACCTGGTATGGACCCAACCAGCGTGATATGATGTCGTGCAGCTGGTCTTTCTGCACCCCAGCAAACGTTGTCCTGAACCAGAACCCTCCATAGCTCTCCCGGTCGATTGGAGGTTGCCTTCATCTCATGGTAGATTCATCAGGACTAGAATTAGTCCAGCTGTCAGGAACCAGGCAGTAGACCATCTGGGGAAGTAGAATCCGCTTGCAGCTGTGGGACAGTCTGTGTGTGTGAGATCCATCTTATCTCAGCCCACCTCACAATTGTCCTTAACGCCAAACTCAGTCTCTCTGGCTCCAACCAGACCTTTATTGCTGAATCGCTTTCAAGTGTCCTGTACCTGTCAGTGAATTCTCCTTGAGAAGATTAGTCGCAACTGCACAGTACACAATCAGAAATATGTTCATAACATTAGTTTGTTGCTTCTTGCTAATGCATTAGAACACAGTCCTACCCAACACTTAAAACTTGTATACCTGACTATCCAATATCTTTCTCTTTCCTTTGTCTAGGTAGATTAGAACAGTTGTAAACAGTAACATAATAGTGGAAAACACTAACATTCCTGGTGCTTCTGTTCTGCTAATGTATCACCATAACAATTCCACTCTTTTTGTGTTGTTGGTTGAACAACCAACAATTAACAAACCTACAAGAACAGAAGAACAACTTCCTATTACTGCTCCAAGTACTCATCAATTAAGATAGTTTGCTTACGTTAAAGTATCGCTCTTAAAGAATAGTTCCTAAACAATTCTTAGTTCATCATCTAACCAGATCTCAGTAGATATATAATTACATTTGATTGTTTTATCTTGGACCTACAATCAAATTCACCTTTGGTGCACATAAATGATCTAACACCTCATTGCAAATCAAAACATTTCTCACCATCTCGAAGCTCAGCTAACATAACTATTATTCAGCCTTTAATTGCTCTACCAGATGAAACCCAGTGTGAATCTCCCCCAGCCGTTGCTTTACCCTAGCACATCAAAGACATTGCAATCCTGTCATAAATCACGACCCCCCTTTTTTCCTGTCTCTCCAGACCTTGTCCTAAAACAGAATGTCGGGGTCTCAATTAACTAAAAGTAATCTAGATCTTGAAATATGTTACACTTTTACCCAGGGAAACAAAGAATCCAGATACAACTTCCATCCTTTTTTACTCTCAAACTCTCGTATGTACTAGATAAACTCTCAAAGCAATAGTTAAAATTTTCTTTAAAAAAAAT
>JACXGJ010005239.1:0-26517 GCA_016801105.1 Esox niger
CTTTACATTCAGACACCTACAAAAGGTATATTATTGAATTATACAGATATTTGCTGAACATACTGAATTGATGGCTCCATCAGTCTAGTTGGTTCAAAAAGTGACCCATGCATCATACTGGAATGAACAAGAATACAAACCATAAACCATCATGTATGTACTTACCTTTTCTTCTACAAGAATATTTGGCACCATATTTAAGCATAGAATACTTGTAAAACATACACCATCTGTGATAATGCAGGGGTAATATAAAAAGTTGGCACAACACAAGGATATGTATTTATGTAAAGGAAAGATTATGTATGAATCCCAATTGTTATGTTCACTATACCTACTGAACAACTTCTCCTGTTTGAGGCAAAAAAGTTACCTCTGCAAGAGGGATTCTCCCTGTAATTAATAGAATCAACTCCCTCATAACAAAACTGTCTACACATCAGAGGACCAAACATCACCCTTACACTGAATGCCCCCAATAAAGCTCAGAGGACAAAAACTAGCCATTATAACAACCAAAGCATCCATTCTCAACCAAAGCACCCATTGTCATCCAAAGCATCCATTTTCAACCAAAGCACCCATTGTCATCCAAAGCATCCATTTTCAACCAAAGCATCAATTTTCAACCAAAGCACCCATTTTCAAAGGAAAACAAGTATAAATGGTCCTCAACATATGGACCAGCATCCGTGCCTGGTATGATGCTGAATGGTCCCTCAGATGATTAGCTGATAATAATGTAGCCAGTTCTCAAGTGTTACTGTTGATATAAACTTAAGGAGTCCTTACCGTAAGAAGGACGAAAGCAGCTTGCTGATTCTTGAAAAAGAGGGACCACTGTTTACTGGTCCAAAATGGTACAGAAACGGTTCAGAGAGACAGTTACATCACACATATTCTAGAAGGAAACTTTTAAAGGGTAATATTAAGGAATGTAAACCAACCACTACATAGAGTGTTTTTAACCCTCATTTAAACTAGAATAATGGGTTACTATGGTTGGTATTATGTGTCAGAGCTGTTGTTAATGCACTTTATCAGCAATTCTTCCAATAGATACAGGTTACTTTAAGGGGTTATCCAGACGTGTCTTAAACCATCTCGACAAATAAAAAGGAGGTATAAAGATATATTATTAATAATATTTTCAACAATACTATGTTTATTAATAACAATAAGTGTATAGTAATATCGATATGTTGAATTGTTCAACCTTATGATATTATATTTAGAAATGTTTATGGATATATATAGGCAGCTGCTTGTGTTGGACAGAAGCAGTGCAAGGTATGACATAATAATAACTACTTTCATTATTTATACTCTGCCAAAGAAATGTAAATAAACGTGTTCGCCATTGGTCAAAGAGGTAAGCCAATCACAAACTGCGATACGGAATATGAATTGAACCCTCTCATGCACAGAGAGGTTTCAA
This sequence comes from Esox niger, assembly GCA_016801105.1. NCBI lineage: Eukaryota > Metazoa > Chordata > Actinopteri > Esociformes > Esocidae > Esox > Esox niger. The sequence continues at coordinate 1,439 of JACXGJ010005239.1, forward strand.
TACAGGTCAAGACTGGTTTCAAAACAGGCCGGTGAAAACCCTGACAGTCCAGAGGGGGGAGACTATTGGGAGGCATACAGGCATACCAAGTAAAACAGCACCCCCTGTTGGACATGCATATAACCTACTGATATGTAGAACTGATCTGATAGATTAGCTCAGATTTAGCATTTTGGTCAGCATAATTTATGGGGCTTAATGAACATAATAATACCACTGGCAAATAGGTTTCACTGTCAACCACATGTTAATGGGATCTATCTACATTTACATCTAACATCAATTAACGATGATCAATCACTACAGTCCAATGGAAAGCATACCATCACATTCACTTGTTTTCACTTCATCAATGCTAAATCTCGCTGTAACCTTCCACTTTAACCTTTTCAACTAATACTCAACTGTCCTATTTAAAAATTGCATTGATTGCCACACATTTGTTTTACATCAGGAACATATCTGAGATAGCAGCAAAACTACATACAAATGTACCATACTTTAATATGGACAGAAAACAAGGAACCATTCCTTCAGTTCATTGAACCTGAATAAACCTCCATCTGTGGTGGGGCACAGTACTATGCGTTGAGATATGAGCTACTGTACTGAGCATATCCTAGAGGAAAGCTCTTCCAGCTTTGTGTATTTACCAGTGATAGAAATACCCTCATTGTATGCCACAGGCTTTGATTGACAAGCTGCCTTATAACACTCTGATAACTCCACTGTATCTTCCACAGATGTACCGAACCACCGTTCCTGTAACCCTCAATCCCTAAAAAGGAACAAAAACTGAAACAATAACTAGTATATGTTAAAGTATTTGCCTGAATCCAGGACATGCAGGCAATGTCCACCATCACAGATGGTTTCAACTCACTAACAAGTGTAACAACAAACAGGGAAGGAGCCCTCCAGCAGTTCAATGAAAGTAGAGAGCCCTTCAACACTGACAGGCCAATATATGCAAGTTGCGCAAAAAGGCAAACAAATGCCCATATTTTTATTCATAACATAACTCCACGTTTGTCTATGCAAATGTACTCAACAATGGCATTGAGAAGCTCACAATATCCACAATCAAAATCACTCGCGTTAGGATTGAAAACTTAAGATTGAGAAAAAGCAAGTACCCTGCTGCACCAAGCACGATAAGCTCTACTTCTATGATAAGCAGTGTGTCAGTTTTCTACACTGACAGGAAAAAGGATTATATTCCTCTTTTCACTATCTTGCTACAATTGACTCTCTCTCAGACCCAATGAAGGCTTATGAAACACAACGAGAGAAAAATATGCTTCCAACTCAACTGTCACATGTACCCATATCACTGTCACAGTTCTGTTCTACTCAACATTAAGACTATATTCGGGTATTTTTAAATCCATGGCTACAAATAATACAAAGCCACACCCCACACTAAGTGTGGTTCAAGCACCATGACAAACCGTTATTGTGGCATTAAGAAATCATTAAAAACCCTGCAAATGACAGCCTTATATAACTTTACAAGGTCTTCCTCAGCTGGGCAAACTGGAATCACTTGTAGTACACAGTAGCAACCATGTCAGTCTCCCTACTACTACCACTAGGGGACTTTAATAGGCCAGAATGGATCCCAGATTGATCCAAGTAGAGGCTAAATGGCTGCCAAAAGTAGCCAAAATGGAGCCTGAATGACCACAGTGCTGCTCAGTTGACTTGTACTTAGGCCTGTGAGATCATCTAGAGGCCAGTGAGATCAACGATGGCCTTTATGAAGATGGTGTCGTCGCGGATGTACGAGTTCTTGGCATCAAGCTTGGAAAGCGGGCAGAAGAGTGGGCAGCCACTAGCGATGTTCATCTCGCTCACAGGCCTCTGGAAGGAGGAGGAAGTAATGTCGGGCCGAAAGGCATCGATGATATGCTCCCTATTACTCTGGTCAAGCAGCATCAGGGTCACCTGGTGAGGGAGGGAGGGATAAAGGTAGAGAGAGAGGAAGGGAAAGAGAGATACGGAGAGCAACATTATTAAATTAAATAAAAATGTATAAATGACAGTATTGCCACGGAATTCAACGTAAAGTATGTCAAATGTTTCCTTAAATCTGTACATTTTTGTAATCTGGTCCTTACCTTCTGGTTAAAGGGCCATTTAAGCAGGGCGTCACTCAGTCCCCTCATCACCACGAAGAACAGAGACAGGTGGCTGCCGCGCCCCGTCCCGTCCCCATTCAGGTAGATCCGCAGACACATCTTATAGCCATATTTACTGGTGTAGAAGGCTGAAGAAAGAAAAGGCAGGTTCTGGACATATTAGCTGTTGTAGAAGTCTGTCAAAAACTCACTGTTATAAACGTATATTTTAAATGTTAATATGGAAGTTTAATAGTCCATGTTGTTTGCGGTCATTATAACATGCATTACTAAGGTACACATCTTGAATCGGACACAGATTTCGGTCTTCACTCTGAATTCGGTCTTCACCACTTCAATAGCGTCAATTTGTCTTGAATCGGACACATTTAAGATGGTCTAAATATTATTATCACCGGTTCTGGTAGTTACCTGGTGAGAACATGGCAGGTGCCCGGCCAGCGATGGCGTCCTGCCTCTTCTTGGTAAAGTCAGAGATCCTCCAGACGAAGACGCCGTCAAAGGTGGTGGCTGACATCTCCCTCAGCCTGCCCTCCATTTCTGCCACAGTCAGGTCCTTTAGCCCCACTGTCCTCTCCAGCTGCCTCACCTGATGCATCGGCACACGCAGGCCAATGCACAAATATATGTTAGTTCCTTTAAATGTAATAACCTTAGAAACTCATACTTCATAACCCTGTGATATGCCACTAAATGTGCATGTTGGAAAATGGCTGCATAAATTAGATTACTAAATATATTTGGTTCCTACCTTGTTGCTCAGGGCCTCAATCTTATCCTGGTCTAAGCGGTGCTGTCTGTTACTGGCTTCCATGGTGGTGGCGAAGCGTTCAACCTCTCGGTTCAACACACATACCACGTTCTCAAAGGTCCCGGATTTGACCTCCAGGTCTGTGCACCTGCGCCCCAGCTCTGCCACTTTGGTCTTCTCACTGTGGAGCTGGAGCTCCAGGGCCGCTCCAACCGAACTGGGCAAGGGGGTGAATGAGGTGGACACAGTCAGGGAGGGGGCCGGTGCTGGAGGTGGAGGCAGGGGAAGGGCCAGGGCAGGAGGCCCGGGGAGTCCAGAGGAGGAGGAACCAGAGGCGGTGGCCCCCTGCACGGGAGGCCCGTTGGAGGTGGTGCTGAGCTGGGAGACACGTGCCTCCAGCTCCCTGAGGGAATGGTGGAGCTCCAGGAGCTTGTGTCCAGCCAGCTCCAGGCCCTGGGGCTGCAGACCCTCTATGCTAACCTGCAGAGTTGTAGAGAGTGAAAAGAAGCTGGGTAAGGTAATACGAATCTACTAAAATACTAACGGCTTCAGATGTGAGTTGTTATCCTAAGTCTTTGATCCATATTTAGACCAACTTATCACAATCTTCAGATGTTTATTATGTACACATTCTCTAATATAGTCTATTTGTGCAGAACGATGACTACAGATTACATAATGATGATCATAGTATTGTACATCCCAGAAAGTAATATTATGATGTGTATCCAATTAGATATTTTGTGATATAAAGTGTGAATGCATTTAATTGTGCTTTATTGTGATTTAAATAATAGAAAAATATTCCACATTATCCAAGTGAAAAACACATTATACAAACATGTAAAAACTAAAGGACAAACAAATGGCAAAATGTAGATATTGCATTAGTATTCACCACCATAGTTAGGCAAGCCAAAAATATATCTTCACTTGTGTGCATATATCCTCATAAATGACAAGAAAGCACTTTCATTATCTTCAGTTTGGCCTGACAAACAGAAAGTAAAACATAGTGTCAGTCTATTAAATGGTGTGTGTCTATTCTATGCAAAAATGTTGATTCATCAATTGGTCCACCAATTTCTTTTTTTTCAGGGAATAAATCCACGGGTGTATAAAAAAAGACAAAATTACCATTGCATTAAATTACCAGAAAATATTTCCTCAACTATAGCAAAAATACAAGTACTATCACCCTAGATATATATATTTATTTTAATTCATTGGGATTCATGGGGATATGCATTTCAATCTTCTCAAGTTAGTTGTTTTGTAGCCTGAAGCGTTTTTTTGAAGTAGCCTATAGTGTTGTTTTTAATTATGCACTGTGAATTAATTACTGTGAAGGCAAAACTTGTTTTGTTTGGTTGTGGGGAACTACTGCACTGGGAGAAGCACATACCAATGTGCGGGTGCATTATCTTTCCATACTTCTGATCATCCATACAAGAAAAGCTGGACGACAAAACTTTCTTTGATGCTCTTTTTATGAGTAGGGACATTTAGCCCTATTCATCTGAGCTGTTATACACTGAGCACGAACTGTAAGACGAGCAAGCAGTGGATGCTAAAGCCACTGCCGCTCCTGATCCAGGGGACCCACACTCAGATTTGACAGGTGTCTATGCAGGTTCTGCCAATGTCATGTGACAGTACTTGTGCCATGATCAATTGCAACACAATTAATATTAGACAATTCTTATTGTAGTGTATAACTGAAATCATTAGGAAATATGGATATTGAGGTTTTCCTATACCTAGAAAATTTACGTTCCACTACTACTGTTATTACACTCACTTTCATGCCCATGATGTAGTGAAGCAGCAGGTTGAGGTGTTCATAAGCACATGCCCTTTCATGGTCGTGGATCTTCTCCTTTTCCACCTGCAAAGAGGGGAAGAGAGGTGAGCATTTTCCACAGCTGCATTTTAGCAAGGTAATAACTAGCAAATGACACGGTAAAGCGGTATTTACGCACAATTTACCTTTGTTTATTTAGGACTCATTAAAACCACAGGTCTGAAGAAATCATTAAATTGCTACTTACTGACATATCGCACCCAACAACATGGAATCTGCATGGGGTTCTGAACTTGCTGCAGAACTTAATGTGGTCCACATACTAGGGAAAGAGCCACACGTCAAAGGAAGCGAATCAAAGTTCAATCAAATTCAAGCATCACCTTCCTTAAGGTGGGATTTTGTTAATATCTGCACTTCCTTTTCTCTCTTGCGTTAAGTATTAAGTTCCAAATGACAATATACAGTGATTTCAGTTAAACACCTGGTGAGATGAAGCTGCTTGTCTTTGCATACATTTAGTATTGTGGTTGTTTTTCAGTCAAATAATTATTTGGACAATAGTGAAGGGGTTAAGGTTGTTAAAACAGAAAAGAATACATTGACAGTTAGTAAATGGTACTGAAGGCATCTGCGGATGACCTGGGGACCTAGATCAACATTGAATACTAATGTACACGCAGTGTGTACATGTATATGTTGCTGAACATAAGAAGCAATGTCACACAAGCTGAGTGAGTGAGTGACTCACTGAGTGACTGGTGAATTAGTGCTGAAGCTAGTTCTGCAATAAATGCGTAATGATTCATGTGTAGTGTCTTTATACTGGTCATACTTACACAATTATCAGCCTGGTATCTCTTCAGTATTGTATTAAAATTAGGACTACATTGTTTTAGTCGTTAATGAGGAAGTAGAACAGAAAACCAGCATACTTCAGGGGTAAGAGTGTAAGAAGGGAAGATGACCGGCTCAAATATAAGCCTTTCTCTAAATAGATGCATAATTAATGAATACAGGCCCGGACTATTCCTTTAAGTTGACATAATTGGCAAAGGTATGTGTGTATCAAACATTGAAGAACTCACTTTTTCCCTAGGGATTTTCTTCTTGGCACAGCCTTCACAGATCATAGGGTACTTGGGGCAGATCTCATCATGAGCCTAACAAATCAAGAGCTGTGCGTTTGTATAGCTTCTTACAAATACTGATCCTACTGCAATCTTGATACAATGGTAAACCAGCCATTTAAAATTTAGAAACAAATGGACAGGTGTTTCTCTCGTCAGGCATGCATTATTTCTCACCTTTATGTTTTTGAAATGAAATGGTTCCTTGCAGTACTTGCAGTTGAGAGTTCTCTCAGGGCATTCGCGCTCGTTGTGGCGTTCCTGTTCATTGAAGCGGATCCGCTCTTTACAGGAGGGGCACGGAATGATCATGTACTCACACTTCCCCTCATGGTTCGACTGTAAAGACAGGGAATAAAGTTACAATGCACTTGGCGCAATTAAGTGATCAGAACAGTCTAACAAGGTATATTCGGTCATAATGATCTCAACGCAAAACCCACACTCCAGTGCTGAGATGCCTTGTCGATAAGCATCTCAGTGACACTAGTGATGCTCCTTCTTTTCAAACATGTGTCATTAAACCATGAAAAGGACTGCAATCAGTTTTTTTTTTAAACGGCACCTAACTAACCTCATATTCTTTTATATTCCCGTTCCAAGTGCAGCCTTCGTTGATGCAAACAGCGGACAGGTTTTCAACCTCTCGTCGAGCTGCGTTGTCAGGAAAAGCCTGCAGAGGTAAAACAATAATGGACGCTTTTACCATTACAGTGAATCTGTCCTGTTTTCAAAGTGCATCTTTTATGATTTAAAGGTGTGTATGTGCGTGATAACATAGACATTGCACTGGCACAAACTTTGCACTGTACAACACATTGGAGACATGCGTTTTGTACACACAGATAACAACTGTTAACATTAATAAGGCCAACATATTGAAAGACATCACTGGTATTTGTAGGGTACATTTTGATCCCACCTTTTCTTTAACATGATAAAGTAGCACTGTAATAACAGACAAACTCTCTTGTAAACACTTACACATCCTTGTTTTAGAATTGATGTAGGTTCTTCAAAAATGTCCTCTTTGATACAAGCATTGCATTTCTGAGGTCCATCTCTGTAATGGAAATATGATGTCATTAAACAGCACTAAATAACAGTACATTGGGTCACACTGCCAGATGTAGCATATTCTTCTAACACCATATCCTGGTCAGCCTTCAAACGTCTTAACTTCCTTAACGGTTTAACCAGCTTTTACACGTTACCAGGAAAGGAGAAAAGAAAGATCCCTATATAAAATCGAGATGCACCCTTTCAAGTTCTACCTGACGGTCCTACTGAAGCAGTAGGAACAGAAACGGTGTCCACACTGTGCTTGGAAGGGCCTACGCAGAAGGTTCTGACAGCAGTTACACAGGTGCTTATCCTCCAACTTGTTGGCCAGGATCTTCTTGGGGAAGCCAGGTTTGTTGCTCTCCATGGACGACGGAGGAGATGGTTCTTGCGTGGCCATGATTCACTCAGTACGCCTTAAACCTGGCAACAACATTCCAGGATCCAAATAAACTAAAAAAGATTACTATGAACGTATTACAAGAGGAAAACATTTCTGTGTTGATGACATAACATAGCTAGGATGATAAGCAAGCACAGGTCTCAATCTGACCCTTTCTTTGGAGGACAATTTGATAAACGATGAAAACAGATTAATACGAAGAAAACGGTGAAGACTGAAGTCTACATATGGATCTCTATTTATATCACACTAACATGATTGGGATGTAGTGGATGGTTTATCCGTCTTTTCTTCTGACAGTTACCCACCTCTTGTGGTCAAATGCAAAGAAAGAGAGCCCTCTAATAATTTTACACTACAACATTGAATATAATTTCACTTCAGTCAAGGCAGAGATATAAACAATTGTCAGATTTGAATAGCCTGTTTAAGTGATAGAATTAGCCAAATAAGACGAAAGCCAATAAAACAGTTAGGTGACATGGTACTGCATTTAGCCTAATCATTTTTTTGCAATCTCCAGAAATGTGTTACTGTCCTAGAAAATGTAAATAAATTATTATAACATGCTGATGTTTCTGCTGACACGATCCACCTCATGGTTCTACAGTCTGCTTAATACATGCACCAGTCAGTGTGCATTAATAAAGACAGTTATTGACCATATGAACGACAACTTCAATTCAGCTACCTCGGCCGAGAGAAATTGCAGAGGGCCCTCTCCCTTTGTTTACATTTCGAGTCAGCAGTCAAAGCACTTCGTCGCTCAAGCTACATTCGTGTCAGAACCGTTGATTGTCTGGTCATCACACACAATTGCTCGGCGCAGTCAGACAAGGCAAATGATGCTTACAAATCGTAAATCCATTGTTGTCCTCTTCTGCTGTCTCCTGTCGTGGTTGCTAAGCTATCAGCATCTTTGGCTGGAAGTGGTACCCTCAATGATGTGGGTAGCCTACATGCCAGCCGCCACGCCCCTTTAAAGCAGGTGCACAAACCAGTTTGCTGTCGAAAAAGGTTCGGTATTGAAAATGGAAGGTATTGGAATTACATTTATCTTACCAGCGTTTTAAACCGGCATCGCTTGCAGTGACAATAGTATTCTCCTTATCGTCGCAGCCCCACGCGCGTTAAATGTACAAACATTGCATGAGGTTATTCTGTAGAAAAATGAATCGGTTATCTGTATTGTTAACGACATAACAAATGATATAGAGAAGCGATTGCGGTTACAGTTCTAATTCGCCATTGCACTTCGCTGTGTTGGTGTTACGTCATTTTCAGCTTAAACATGGGTTGGTAGCCAGGCCAAAAATGTGTGACTGTATGGGGGTGCATCATAACAGCATGTTCAGATCTAGCCTAATAAATAAGTTAGCATTTACAAGAAGAATATAGACACGATCGGGTGGTAATGTGTAATTATATTGCTTTGCTTTTAAAAAATAAAACGTTTTGTTTATAAACCAATCTCCTGTGGCAGAATACACAACATACGCAGTAGGAGAGATGCTATAACGTTGACAAGTCATGTGAGGTAGCACCACATTGGGTAGAAACTGGTATTTTAAACACGTATTCAAACTACTGATTGTATTTTGTCATTGTTATTACACTGCCCTGAACTACAGTCACATTTCATTTGTAACAAGATACTTAAGAGGCCAGTATCCTATTTTATATTTATCTAGCGCTGTTAACTGATAGTGTTCATTAAAATAATAATACACAGAAAGCATTGCAAGTGTTTATTTGTGCATTAGCATGTATTTTATTTTTAAATGATTGTCCATCCTCGACCAGAATTTCTGGTTATAACTGCCTTCTCACCCCACAATCTATATATTTGATGTTATAATCAAACCTACCAGAGGTCTAAATTTGCCCACCTGTAGTATGCATCCATGATCCAGTACAAAGGGTAGTAGAAAGGTAAGTAACCCATCATCATAACAGTATGCAGGGTTTCCACATCTGTCCTTCACAAAATACCAAAGTTATAAGTCTAAACATATGCATTCAACATAATAAAAAAAATATTCTAATGATCATGTCGGTTAGACATTGTGCTTTTGCCTCATAGTGGCAGTGTTGTATTGGCTGGAATTGATAAAAATGCTTCAATATTCACCCACTATTTCTTTCACATTTGAGTCAATGATGGAACATTTTAGTCATGAGTGGGAGGTGGGTCAGTTTCTAATTTAGGGCTCATGTTGTAGACATTTAAGGGCAATTTATTAAGGTTACGGTTGCTAACGTTTTGCTACTTACACAAAATGAAGGAAGAAACCATAAATATTTTATTGAAATGTCTTATCTGTTACAAAAAAGGTATGAACAGTACACATTCCTCTACCATTTTTTATGTTAACAGAGAAACATTGAAATAGGTGGCTCCTACAGACCAAAAGCACTCTTGCCTGAAATCCCACTGTCATCTAAAACCATCCCAGACACAGCACTAGACATAGATAGCTTCACTAAGGTCTACCACTTGCTTTCAAACCTGCAACACCTAACTTGAATTAACATCAACAATTTCTGATAAATGAAGCATTTCAAGTTAGGAGCCAGCTCGAATTAGCTAGTTGCTGAATGGTCTCAATTACTCTATCGGATATAAAGAATGAGTTTTGTCCTGAGTAGAAAAAATGGTACTGCTATTGCACAATTAATAAATGTTGTCTTTCTGAAATTGTTCATCTGCTATTTGGGAACAGATCGGTGATCAGAATCAGATTTGCAGTGTTGTTGTTATTGCTGTTGAATGAAAATGCCACTTCCATCCAGTGGCACAATAAATTGGTCTGTCAGTCAGGTCTCTTCAAGTAGCTTCCTGAGATTTCTCTGAATCTGGTTTGGTGGAAATATTAAAGACTAATTAAAACATGAACTTCATTACTAAACAGACCTAAAAACAACAGCAAATACACCCACATTGGACTCTGTTGACAATCCCAAATATGTTACCAGGAAAACAGTTGGTGACAAATTGCATATAAAAACAAACAATGCAATAGTTCTGTTTACAGAACATTTTACAGGTTCTCCATTAGAACATTTGTTAATCACATGTGTGTATCATGAAGCAATATGCATTTTTTGTTTTGGCATGTCAAAGGGTGAAAATGTCATATGATCTGGAAGGTTTAATTGAAACAATGAAAATGTTGTAGATTGGTTTGACGTTGAGTAGCCTATCTATGCCTTGCCTGTTGTTCATGTAGAATCTTTGACTGAATAGACTTCTTTGCGTGACTAAATAATCCATTTGGCTATCAAAGCCAAAACTAGCGTCTCAGCAGACTTTAAATATGGCCTTCGCAAAAGGTTTATGGTATTACATAAAACGGATACAAATCCATGTCAAAAAGTAACTCTGGCATGGAAGCAAGTGGCGTGACTTTTGTCCACAGACAAGCGGTTTTCAATTATGCCACATTGAGTACCATAGAGTAGTTATGCCTTGTTTTCATGGGTGCTTTAATGGGCGGTTTACCAGAAAAGCACCATAGGTTTCTGTATAATTGTAGAAATAAAAGCCAAACGGTGGCACTGTAACAATATTTAAAAATGTTATAGAAACACAGCTAATGTGCCATGTCATCTTGAGTAGTTGCAAGGTAAGTGGCGGAGCTGACTGGCATGTTTGAGTTGTCCTATAAAGGGCGGCAATGACACAAGTGACACATGCAAGTTGACAATGACACAAGTGACACATGCAAGCTGACAATGACACAAGTGACACATGCAAGCTGACAATGACACAAGTGACACATGCAAGCTGACAATGACACAAGAGACACATGCAAGTTGACAATGACACAAGAGACACATGCAAGTTGACAATGACACGAGACACATGCAAGTTGACAATGACACAAGAGACACATGCAAACATAACACAGCAGCAAGGCAAACTAGGCTGTCAAGACTAGTAACTACTAGATACTTACAAACAACAGAATGTAATGTAATGGATGAAACAGAAAACAGTCAACAAGTTGACTCTTTAAATGTAACAAACCTTTTCTAGCTTGAACAGGTTTGTAGACAGCTCCCCATACATTTCTGCATTGAAGTTTGCCTGTGATCTGTGGTGCACAACGTTTCTGAAATAAAATATACTTCAAATTAGCTGTCATGTAAATTTGGTGTACAGGTGAATTAGGTTTTAGCTAATGGGAATAGACCACAATCAACGTATCATGTTACTGCAATAAATGTACCGACAGAGTAGTGAATAGCCTTAATTTTTTACATAATCTGATGCAGTTTCTAACTAAATAATCCAAATCATTGTCTATTCTCACATATTGCTGAATTTCAAATATGATCATTTCAATCCATTTGATATTTTATTTTAAAACACTGAAACTCAAAACAAAATATTGTTTGGTGATATTGGTTGTGTAATGGGAAATGTCTGTAATGTAAAAAATATTATAATAATGTTGCTTGCCTAAATATTCAACCCCTACACAAATTTGGTAGAGCCACCTTACACTGCAATGAAAGCTTCTGGTCTTTCAGAAAGTATGCCACATAATCGCCATTTTGGTACAGAGCCAATCCAATGTTGCTTTGGCCTCGTGCTTGGCATCATTGTCCTGCTCATAGCTGAATCTCCTCCCAAGCATACGTTTTGTGGAGGACTTTCCCACATCACTGCTTGAGCACTAATGCCTTCAGATGGTAATGGCTTCTTTCTTGACACCCACCATTACAGGCCTGCTTTAAAGTGAGGTCTTCGTATCATTGATCAGTGCATCATTACTGTACTCAGTTACAGAGCTCTGTAGTTCCTTTAAAGTGAGGTCTTCGTATCATTGATCAGTGCATCATTACTGTACTCAGTTACAGAGCTCTGTGGTTCCTTTAAATTGAGGTCTTCGTATCATTGATCAGTGCATCATTACTGTACTCTCAGTTACAGAGCTCTGTAGTTCCTTTAAAGTGATTCTTGACCTTGCTGGCTTCTCTCACAAGGTTGTTTAAATGCTGAGTTTTAAGGGACAGACTATTCTTAGTAGCACCAGGGTGATGTGGCGCAGCTTACAATCTGTACTTCAATACTTCAGATTGATAGACTGATTTAGGATCCTTCAGCTGTGGATTTTTCTATCCAGACAATATGAGAGCAAATGTAATGGTCCACAGGTGGAGACCAATGGTGAGGTAATGGTGTCCTCGTTAGGGCAGTTTATTTCGTGTCAACTGGCATGTTCCACATCACAGGTGTTGAATACTTACTTGCAAGGAAAACTTTTCTGTTCTTAATGTTTGCTTACACATATTTCACAACATGAAACCATGTCAACATACAATACTTGATTTTGAGTATATCAAAGAGATCACAATGCCAATGTACCATTTGTAACTCAGTAATATGAGTGAATTGGTCAGGGATCTGCATATAATGTCTGCCATGACTTTTCTACAGGATAATTTTATGTTTGAAAATTCATTTTGGACAAGCATTCATAAAGGACAGAGTTTACTTAACAATTTGTAATGTGATTTTACATATATCATGTTTAATAATACCAGGGCTTTTCTGACTGGATTGCTATTGCATTGCTAATCTATCAATTATTTTCACAGACAACAAGTTTTAAATAGCAGCTCTTACTCATTGTGTGCATACTCCCCCATGGGACCCAATGAGTTCAGCCTCTCCTCAAGAGCCACAATCTTGAAGGCCATGTAACACGAGGACAGGACAAGGACAATTACTCTGGAAAATGACACAAACACCTGATGAGCCCAGCAATATATTTGCCGATAATAAGTTAAAGAAGAACGCTGGATTAATTATTTTCGATTTCTACTCCCATTGGTACCTCATCTCCCACACAACAAAAACACATGAACACAAACTTAATCCCAAAACCAATGTAACAAACAACAAATAATGGACAAATCAACCAGTTCACTTAACCTGTTTTGACATGCTTGACAACAAGTAAAAATATTTGCTACGTGACTAGTCAGATGCCCCCGAAACTACCATTGAATTATAATGAAAAGGTTACTCACAGGAACAGATAGACCAGCAGAAGTGTGTTTAACGACACCGGCTGTAGTGATTTCACGTTGTGTACGACCCCCTGGATGGGCTTGGCGGGCCCTACAGTTGAAACAAAAATAGTGTGCAGCCAACAACAATGGAGGAGTTATTTTCCTGAAAAGCTAAACAAATCCTTAACACTAGCAGAACTAGAATTTAACATAGTATACTTTTATTATTGCCTCAATCTTCAGAATACATTCCTTCTGGAAAATAAGAATAAAACAGTCTAGTTCAGACTGTGCTCTTGTGTAGGGGTCTGATACCATTCTGGTGGCCGGCTGCATGCTTTTGGCTGGGGGTCTGGAGATGGCTGGGGGTCTGGAGATGGCTGGGGGTCTGGAGATGGCTGGGGGTCTGGAGATGGCTGGGGGTCTGGAGATGGCTGTCTGCATGCAACGCCACTTCTCTGTTATTCATTGCACTCAGGAACGTGTCGGGGATGTTGGGGAAGTCTGCCCAAACACAGAATGCTCTCTGAACACTGCAGGCTACAAATGTGTAAATATTTAACATTGTTTACAGCATTGCTTCTCCTTTCAAAATGCCAGATGAGGTCTTGTAAATAGATGTCTAATCAGGTTTTCCTGTGCTCAGAGGGGCCTAATACAATAAAGATACAAAATAATTAACCTTTGAATGTGGCTTGAAATAATCAGGATGTCCTCATCCAATTGTCAAACTAATCTCTTCAAAAGGTAAATTATATTTTTACATCAGTCCAATATAGTTTCACATTTTATATATTTTTTCTCTGTATAGAAATAGAACTATTTGGCCATTCCATGAAAAGGGATTATTCTTACATCCAAGGGCCGTCATTTTATATTTAGGCTCACAATCTGCCTGTGCAAACACTTTGTGGAATTAGTATTCTATTAGATTCCAGATTGGCTTGTGTCTTTTGGATGGTGTGAAATACCACCCTGTTTCCTAAAAAGTTGGGACACTGTTTAAAATGTAAAGAAACAGGATGCCATGATGTGCAAATCATTTCAACTTTATATTCAGTAGAATATAGTACGAGATGAGATGTTGAAATTGATCAATTTTATTTTGTTGTGGAAAATACATGCTCACTTAGCAACACATTCATTTAAGCTGGGACAGAGACACCAAGATTGGAAACGTTGAGTAATGCTAAAAACTAAACCTGGTGGAATAACACACAACTAACTACATCACTTGGCAACAGGTCAGTAACATGTTTGAGGATTAAAAGATCCTTTCAGAGAGAAAGGGCCTGTCAGAAGTGAGGATGGGGAGAAATACCCACTAATGATGACCTCAGAGCATCTGTAATTTCCTCCATCTCCTTTCAACCTCTATATGCTGTCTGTAAGACTCAACATGTATTGTCCCCCAAAGGTGAAAAGCTGTATAAATCCTCAACAAGCAAAGACGTATAAATCTAATAGCACACCTCTGTTTAACTCAGAAAGATCAACAGTTGTGCTTATAAGATTGCATACCATGGCAGAAATATATATTTAAGGACAGTGATCATATGAAGCCATTTATAATCACATAATAGTTTGGCTCCATTTTAAATCATAATGATAACAGAAATCACCCAAATGGCCATCATCAGCAGTTTACATTTACAGACACACAAGGTAACAGAAAATGCAATTAAATGTGAATTTCCCACACCTGTGGCTTTTTAAATTGCAATTAGTGTCTGTGTATAGTCAATTAGTTTTTTAGCTCTCACATTCTGAGCCAGAAAATAGCAGAAGGGGAGTAGAAAAGAACTGTCAAAAGACCTGCGTGACAAAGTAATTGAACATTATAAAGATGGAAGAGGATATAAAAATACATCTAAAGCCGTGCAAATGTCAGTCAGTACTGTTCAATCAATTATTAAGAAGAAGAAAATTCAGGGATCTCTTGATACCAAGACAAGAAGTGGTAGACCAAGAAAGACTTCAGCCAAAACTGCCAGAAGAATGGTTCGGGATACAAAGAAAAACCGACAAGTAACCTCGGGAGAAATACTGGCAGCTCTGGAAAAATACGGTTTGGTTGTTTCAAGGAGCACAATACAACAATACTCGAACAAAAATTAGCTGCATGGTGGAGTTTCCAGGAAGAAGCCTTTACTGTGCCAATTCCACAAAAAAAGCCTGGTTACAATATGCCTGACAACACTTTGACATGCCTATTAGCTTCTGGCACAATGTAATTTGAAGTCACAAGACCAAAATAGAGCTTTATGGTCACAACCATATGCGCTATGTTTGGAGAGGGGTCAACATGGCCTACAGTGAACAGAATACCATACACACTGTCAGGCAGGGTGGTGGCTCTCTGATGTTTTGGGGGTGTGTGCACACTAAAGGTACAGGGAATCTTGTGAAAATTGATGGAAAGATGAATGCAGCATGTTATCAGAATATACTGGCAGACAATTCATATTCTTCTCCACTAAAGCGGCACATGGGACACTCTTGGACTTTCCAGCATGACAATGACCCATAGCAGAAGGCCAAGTTGACCCTCCAGTGGTTACAGAGAAAACGGTGAAGGTTCTGGAGAGGCCATCACAGTCTCCTGACCTTAATATGATCGAGACACTCTGTGGAGATCTCAAACATGCAGTTCATGCAAGATGACCAAAGACTTTGCATGATCTGGAGGCATTTTGCCAAGATGAATGGGCAGCTATACCCCCTGCAAGAGTTTGGGGCCTCATAGACAGCTGTTACAAAAGACTGCATGCTGTCATTGATGCTAAAGGGGGAAATGCACAATAGTTTTAGAACTAAGGGAATGCAGAATTTGAACAGGGGTCAGTTAATTTTTTTCTTTGTTGCCATGTTTTTTTTAGGATTGTGCCATTCTGTTATGACCTACAATTGAATGTGGATCCCATAAGAAATAAAAGACGTGCTTTGCCTGCTCACTCATGTGTTCTTTACAAATGGTACATATATTACCAATTATCCCAGGGTATGCAAGCTTTTGAGGCACAACTGTAAATACATACCATAAAACTGACTGAGATCAGTGGTAAGGGTAATACAAATGGAAAAACAGCCAAGTGTGGGACAGTGTTTACTGATGCCTTATTTCTATTGACAAACTTGGTAACATTCCAGTGTGTTCCGGAATGTAAATATTTAACCTCTGACACCAGGGAACCCACCTGCCATTTTCTCATAGTCTGGGGTCTGGGAGCCTGAGCTGCTGCTCTCTAGCATGTCCTGTCTCCTCTGTCGCACCACACCATCCAGGTCTGAGAAGTCTCCAGAGAAACCCTAGATACACAGAATATTTGAATTCATCTTATACACAAAATGTCCCATTGAATTGAAAAGATCATGGGTGTACAGAAGAAACCATTACAATACACACACACATGGTTATATAAAAAGGCAACTGTCAGTACTGACCAGAGGAAGTGATGAGGGACATTCGCCACTGAAGCTGTTCTCAGCTGAGGAAGTAATAAGGCTGCCCCCAGTAAGGTCTCCCTACAATGGTGTTCAATGAGTTACACTTGCAAAGGCCAACTGCACAATGCTAATGCTATGTTGTCCTCCGTTCGATCTATTCATTCACGTGTCGCAGACGACTTCTCTGGCCCTACTATATTTTACAGAGCTTGAGTGAATGATGTGGCACATGTAGAGACTTCATTTTCAAATTCCAAATAGAGATGCAATAACAGCAATGACATAATGCACATACCTACATACAATTTTGCAGCCCATAAATACCAAGGCTGCAGAGACCTATCGCTAATAAGCAACGGCAAACGTGGGGGACATTTTTACTGACGCCTTGTTTCATTTTATATTAAGCCTACAAAGCTTATTTGGTTTGCTGATGAGTTGAGTATAACACAAAAGAAAACTATTTATAACAAAGTTGGACAAATAGAAAAAATAGAAAAACTTACATCCAGGTGAACACAGATGGATTTCAGGAGTTTATACGTTGTATCTCTCGATAGGAATGAGGCAAATACATGCTGTAAAAATATTTCACATGAAAAATGTCATGATAACAATATACTATGAAAGCTGTTACCCAGTGAAACATTTAAAGTTCATGCATAATGAGGTTGACTTATGCTGCACAACTACATGTGGCCAAGGCTAAAATTGGGAGTAAAAACACTTAAAAAAACCCAACATACTGTTTGAAAAATTTAGTGAAGGATGATAATATTCTCACGAAGATGAACCTGGTCAATCAGAATTCTAGTGTATAAGCTGGCCAATCAGCCGACTACTTACAGTGGCTTCGGAAAGTATTAAGATCCCTGAACTAACTCCACATTTTGTTGGGTTATAGGCCACATTTTTTAAGAAATGTTATTTTGCCATCAATCTGCACACGACAAAATAACAACAAAATGTAAAACAACAACAAAATGTAAAAGTCACAGTACAGCTCATATCCTGCGTCCGTTGATAATTTTTGAGATGTCTCTAAGATGTGATTGCAGTCCATCTGTGGCTATTGCAATTGATTGGACATGATTTAGAAAGGCACGCCTGTCTGTATAAGCTCCCAGACTTCATAGTGCATGTCTTGACTACAAATCAAACCATGAACAATTACAGTTCAGTAAACGTTCAGAAATTCTTACAAAGAATGTTTTTGCTTTGTACTTGGGATACTATGTGTAAATATATGGCAAAATAAATGTAATCAGGTCTATAACACAACAACATTTAGAGAAATTGCAGGGATTAAAATATTTTTTTGTGACTGGTATACACCCACCCCATTATTTTGTCAACGCCCTTGCTGTTCCTAAAATAATTTTTTTAAAGGAAAAACACATTACTCATATATTCCCACTCATAATACATTTTATTTCAGAGAAACCTGAACACAGGGCAGTTACCTAGAGTATAGTAGTGGTCTTACCCGCTCATTTGTGGTTGTGATAACGAGTGCATTTGGCACCAATATGGCAGTTTTTGTCTTCTTGATATAAGTAACAGAAAGTACAGGAATAGCAATCTGGAAGAGAGAAAAGTAAAAGCATTTACTCTACTTTTAACCTCTTTTCCCAAGGAAAACATATTTTTTTCTTTCATTGCATAACAACCTACTTTTCTTTCATTCGTGAATGACATTGATACAAAACTATCAATAAAGGTGACGATAACTAACTTTTTCATCACGTGAAGACTACAAAAAAATTGTGGAATCTACCAGAAATAGTAAATACTGTATAACGTAAAGGTATATTACAGCCTACAAATAAAATGTATAAATGTTGCTTTCAATAGATTTGAACTTAGAGGTCTTCCATGTGAGAGGCACTATCCGTAACCACTACGCCACGGCATTATACGTTCCAGCTGTCACTAGACACCATTGAAAATTGTGTTAAACTGACTGTTTCTTATTATATTATATCCACTTTAGCGTCTATGAACTGTACGGCTTTTGCCACTGGCTGTTTTAACAGCTTATTAGCCAGTAATAGGCTTACTAGTATCTACAAACCTCCTAGGAATAATCATAAGATTTGAGCAATTGCGAGCGAGACTGAAGATTAACTTTTCCATGCCAGAAACAGTGGCATTATAACATAAACAGTTTTAGTTAAGGCTTACTATAACCAAACTACTGTATGTTGTAGCCAGCAAATGTGTTTGTCTATCCTGACCCAAAACACATGCACGGATGAAGACCTTGAAAATCCACCAGAAACAATCGCAATATAACAGTAAACTGTTTTATTTCAGACTTACTACTATAATATAGATACTGAAGGTTTTAGCCAGCAAAGTTTTCGTCTATACGGAATAACTCATAATGCGTACGTCACTTTGCCAGTGAGGAGATACAAACGCGGGACCTATAGTTTACAGGTCTGCTTCACTAACCACTGTGCTATTTAACAAGGGGGAGACACTCAGTCAGTGAGTCACTCACTCAGTAAGAGAAGGAGACAAGGAGAGATCATTTGAAGTTCCAACAACTCGTATCCTTGTTTACTAATGGATTTGTACTAACGCACTGTTAAGTCAGATTTGCAGATAGGTGGCGAGGAAAAAATGTAATCACAATTAATGGGATCAGGCTCAGGAACACTCTTTCTCAATTCCAACACAAACTATAGATGGTTCTGAGAGTGAAAAAAAAGAAATGCATTAATGCTGACAAAAATCATTATACAATATCAACTTTTATAACCCTAATTTAAATATATGTGGGTTATGTTTTAAAAAAGCATCTGTGAAGCAATACCGTTTTAAGAATACAGTCACAGGTAAATAGATTTGAATCATGAACAATGCCAATTACCAATGTATATTAACAATAGAGTTAGTGAGTAGCTGTAGCTGTTAGATTGCCCACACTACATACAATGGTAGTATGTGAAAAGAGCAAATAAAGTGACATCTACCACCAAATTCAAATCCCAAGTTTTTCATGCCCAAGCCTGTGTTTTATAACATTATACAATACCTTAGTATCTCTTCCAAAGACTTTGGAATGAAAACAGATCCAGTTATCAGAGACAAACATTTTGCCCTGATACAGCATGTCCTTCTGCAATGCACAGGTATAACCTGAAAAGAGACCAAACAGAAAAAGTCATGCAAAATATATTCTGTGAACACAAAAAGACATGGCTTCTATTTTGTTGGACCGCGGAACAGGCCAAGAAGAGCGAACGTCTCTGAGTGACTGACTGACTGTCCATTGTTAAATAGTGTAGTGGTTAGAGACACAGTCTGCCACATAGTTGACTACGATTCGATCCTTACCACAGACTAAACAAATTAGTCATTAGGATTTGTTCAGGATAGACTAAATCTACGCTGGTAACAAGGTTCGGTTGCTACATTATAATAAGCCTAAAGTGAAACTGTTTACAGTTATATTGCGATGGACAAACTGCACCGACAAAAAACATATTGCTCTTGATTTTGATTTACATAACTTAGTGGTAGGCTATTCAACTGTCATGGTTTTCTAAAGAAATGAACCAGCCATGGAGTGACTGGAGTCATTGTTTTCATTCTAGGTACTGTACAGCTATTAGCTAGCCAACTACAGTAATGTCTTTCTATGTTAACACGTTGAAAGTAGTGTTGCGATCCAGTTGATTTGGATCTTAGGTAATGTAGGGAGTTAATTTCAAGAAACATGGAGTTTTTACTAATTTGTTTGACAATGCAACAATTATCCAACCAGAGCAACAACATTCATGCTTCCTAATCATGGGTTGGCAGAACTAGGCTTACCTGATTAAACTAGGTTTACAAGATTAAACTGAATGATCACTCACCCCACCATTTTGAAACTGCATTATTAATTTATTGATAAATGTTTTGAATTGTATAATTGTCTCTATTACTTACTTTGTTTCAGTAACTCATCCTTGCTGATTTCTTTAAATATTTTATGGTACTGGGCATTTGTCTTGGATATCTGCAAGAGAACAAAATATATTCAAATGTTGAAAATGTATCTTGGTGAAGATACCTTTCTTGACAGAAAATAAGTGTCAGCTCAGATGTGTTAGTTTAGATTGATTAGAACTTTGCCAGGGATATGGTTGGAAACCATTTTTTGTGTGTAGGTCAGCTACTCAGCCACTATGCAAATTCTAAACGAACAACACAAACAGTTTGGATTTAATTGGGCCAATATGAAGTATGAACTCACCTGACTGGACTGATATTTCTTTCTTCCTTCAAACTTAGTTTCACTGTCACTTGGAGTTTGCATTGGGGACAGTTGCTCTACAGCTTTAAATCTGAAAAAAGGACAAGATTAACACACTAATCAAGAAAATTACGGGAACACCTAAATCACACATTGAGTCTCGATGAACAAAATATATTAAAGATGAAAATCTTTACTGTACATTGTGTAATTTGTTATGAACAAAATGTAACTACGGCCAAAGGAAACCAAAAACACCAACCGATTGAGGGCGGGATTCAAACTCACACAGAAAATCTAGGCAAACAATTGCAGGGCCCTGAGAACCCCATTCGCCTACGTGGCAGTCTGTGTCTAACCACTATGCTGTTTTACCACGGGTAGTCCGTCAGTCACTCACCCCCCCACTCACTCAGTAAGAGACATTCACTCTTCTTGGCCAGCTCCACTTACGCCGGACCGGCATTGAATTATCTGTCGACAGACATCATGAAGAGAATAGTCGAGAACAAATAGACATGGTTAGGTTCTTAGTGTCACATCCTCTTTGACTCCCACTGCAGGGAAATATTGTTTAACCTTAAGTCCAAAGCAGTAGAAAGAACAGCTCCCATTGTGACAACCGGTCCTGCCTCAATCACGGTTATGTACCGCAAGTTGTGTACAAAGCAACATCAAGGTTTAGTTCTGCTTGCGTTTATGTCTTTATGCTAGTATTACAGTAAAAATCTTCCATATTGCCCATTTAACATCATTATGGAAATAATTTAAACATATTTCAAATGTTCTCCCAGGTTCTCCTATTTTTCTAGGTTAACTATGATTTTTTCCCACAGACCACGAAAGCAGTGCCTGCCAAGAATAGCATGAATGTGACTGACCGACAAAGTGGGTAGAGACCGACAAAGTGGACCGCCACATAGTCACCCAGTGTTCGCTCCTTGCCCCAGACCAAATAAAGCAGGCATTAGGATTTGTTCAGGATAGGCTAAAGCTTTGCGGGCTACAAGCTTCAGTAGCTACATTTTAGTTAGCCTAAAGTAGAACGGTTAATCTCTTTCTAATAGAACGCATTGAATGTAGTATCACAATCCTGTTATACGCGTTGTTGGTTTGGATGTTAATAGGTAACATTTGGAACCAGTTTCAAGAACCATGGAGGAAGCAAACAGACATCACATCTCTACACACATGACGTGCATCAACACCCGCTGTTCAAATAGCTTAGTGGTTAGAGACAGTCTGTCACATAGGACACCGCGGATGAACCGGCCTTGCCTGGTTCTCTTTAGACTAAGAACCATGAGAGAGTACGTCCCCAATAGGAAGGAAGAGCAATAAGAGATTAAATTATCTGAATAAATGAAATGTTGCAAGCCTCTCGACGTATCTACCGTGACCTGATAGTTTGAAGACCCCTGGCTATTTCATGGCACACGTTAGGTCCCTTTATACCAGTTGAGCAACATTTGGAGCGTATCACAGCAAGTCTGAACACGGTTTTCTTGCCAGGTGTATCCCTGCATTAGTAGTTCCTGTAACAAGGAAACTTCAAGCAGGATTACATGTCGTGTCACAAAGCACCTATTGTTGACAACTAAGTCAAGGCGGCCAGGGTTGGCATCCTGGTTGCAATATTTCAACAATACAAACTGGATACTGGGTGTTTTTAATCAGTTTGACTAGTACCAATCATTAGGGCTGTGAGACAAATTCTAAAAACAGTATTGTTGTATATTAAAACATTAACTTGTTCCTTTAATTAATAAAAAAACATGCATAAGTAGTATAAGACTAGGATGATTACAGTAAACATTTAATTGTTTTTAATTTTAGTTTAATGGTTTATTTATAAGGGAATCAAAGTTGCTTTCTGATAATCAAACTCACTACTTTTGTCTATTGCTTTCTGGATACACGCTTAAGTGCCCTCTTACAAACCATTTCTATTCCATTTGGTAAAACCATTACGTTTTAACAAAGTAGTTAAATGTTTTATCACTAGTCCTTATTGTCATACTAAAGCATGCCAAAGCAAAAACTTACTACAATGTATGATTGTAAAAGCTTAATCAACTGAGGAATAATCTAATATTCTCTAGAACAGTTCCACTATATTTAGATCTAGCCATGATTGAATTCTTATGAACATAGAGATCTGCAGTCATATCAACATCCTAATAAACCTTATTCCTGTGTGACAAGATTCAATTCTCTGTGTGTCATCTTTTGGGCTGCCTTTTTTCCTCTAACCATAGGCATTGTCAGCAAATAACAGACTAGCCAATACATTGAGCTGAGATATTTTTCTTTCAAATGGAGAGCCTTGGTCTAGTGTATAGCCCAGCACGTGCACACTTGAATAAAAAAAATAAACAACACTAACCTGAGCAGGGGCCCAGAGATGAGTTAAATGAAGTATGTTAGTGCTGGGCTAAAACCAAATTCTGCATGGATGTTTGATGGGATGGTATCCGTTGTCTCACCTCATGAGAGGGGGTTTCTTCTTGGTCTCTGACAGGTCTGACTCAGTGTCCACTGACTGCTGAGTGGCCCCAGCAGACCTCCCACTGGCACTTCTCTGTGGCCTGTCCTCTCCTCCATTCTCCGCCTCAGACCTGGACACATAGTCTATTGTTAGTCACAAATTATATAATGAAGCTATGTCGGTAGAAATACCATTCAAAGTTTAACCATATATATCTGAAGGGGTTCAAATCAACCATTTTCACATTTGTCAACCTTATATACACTTGGAGTCACTTGATGTACACTTGTATGAGTTCAGTAGTGGTTGCTATGGCGTGATGTTGCAAATCCCTGCAATCCCTGTTGCAAAATAGACTAAAACAGTACGAGTCATAATCCCCATGAACCCTTGAGTAAAAGGCATATGACATGCCACCAGAAGGACTCAGAGTGCATGAGTAAAAAGATTCTCTGGTTTATTGAGACTAAAATAAAACTATTAAGCCTGAATGCTAACACTTAATTTGGCAAAAATACCATCCCTACAGTTAAGCATGGTGGTGGAAGCATACTATATACACACATGTATACATATACAGCTCCGGAAAACATTTAGAAACCACTGCACCTTTTTCTTTCCAAAAAAGTCAAAAAGGAAGGTTTTGGGTGAGGAACAGAAGGGTTAAAATTAAGAGACCCCTGCACCTTTTATTGCCATTTTCACCTGTGTGTGTCACCTTATGTGCCTGTAACAAAGCTAAACATTCAAGGGTATGTCAACATTTGATCAGGGCTATATGGGTGATTTCTGTTATCATTATGATTTAAAATGGAGCCAAACTACTATGTGATAATAAATGGCTTCAAATGATCACTATCCTTAAATAAAATAAAATAAATTTGCATGATCAGTCATATTTTCTAAATGAATTTCACAATTTCTGCCAGGGTATGCAGAGTTTTGAGCACAGCTAGATAGTATAGATAGATAAGATAGAAATGAATGTAACCGGGCCCCGACTCACAAGCTCATGTTTTCTGGCACAACATGGAGGATGACACAAGTCAAGATAGCAATGAGGAGCGGGTTTGTAAGAGAAACAATGGCTCAATCATTTCGAGATGGTTCTGGTCAAATGGTCAAAAGAGCAAGAGCAATGAGATAAGTAGAGAGTGCATTAAACATTCCTGCATCAGGAAACCATGTTATAATTTATAGACATCTTAGCTAGCCAATGTTAGCCCAATGTTAGATTGAAATGCATTTCCTTTCATTTCCCCTTATGCAAGTAATAGCTGTAAGCCTTTGCATTTTCATTATTGATTAGTCTGATATGTATTTTAGCAAACAGCATGTTAGAGAAGTGCTCATTGAATACATTTTTTGTGCATGAATGCTAGGTGTAATTACTCTTGCTATTTGTGTTTAAGTTATAATGTGGCTTAGGTGCTACTACTGTATAGTTTCATCAGCAGCAGCTTTTCATTAACATATTGTAACACACAATGGTCACACTCCTCTCTTCAGATGCACTTTTGAAATACTAGCACAGCCCAGTGATGTAGCATCAAGTGCTCCTGTTGCCTCTACCTCAGCAC
>JACXGJ010005239.1:26617-40223 GCA_016801105.1 Esox niger
TCTACCTCAGCACAACCCACTGATATAGCATCAAGTGCTCCTGTTTCCTCTACCTCAGCACAACCCACTGATATAGCATCAAGTGCTCCTGTTGCCTCTACCTCAGCACAACCCACTGATATAGCATCAAGTGCTCCTGTTGCCTCTACCTCTGCACAACCCACTGATATAGCATCAAGTGCTCCTGTTGCCTCTACCTCAGCCCAACCCACTGATATAGCATCAAGTGCTCCTGTTGCCTCTACCTCAGCCCAACCCACTGATATAGCATCAAGTGCTCCTGTTCCTTCTACCTCAGCACAACCCACTGATATAGCATCAAGTGCTCCTGTTCCTTCTACCTCAGCACAGCCCAGTGATACAGCATCAAGTGCTACTGTCCCCTCTACCTCAGCACAGCCCAGTGATGCTGCACCAATAGACTCTACTGACTGGCCATTTGTTTAAACAGATAAGATAAGAACAAAGTTTGTTCTCAGAGGACCATATAAAATAAAAGGCTCCAGGTTTCAGTCTGTGGAACAATGCTACATCAGACATATTGCACTGAGTTTTCTATAACATAGTTTTTGTGCAATACTCTTATATATAATTTGTTTCATGTCACTTGTTTGCTGCAAGAATGGCACAGTGAGTAAGGTTGTAGAACAATGCTCCATTATGCATATTGCACTAAGGTTTTTGTAATACAGTTTCTTCAAGCGATACTCTTATTTAGAATGTATTTATTTGTTTAATGTCAATTGTTTCTTACTGTTTTTACTGTTTACTTTATTCTCTTTTTAATCTGCGAGTTTTTTTGTTTCTAAAATAAGGAAAATCTCAAAGATATAAAGCTATGTAGTTTCTGTGTGAGTGGAAGAACAATGATCGGTGATGGAATTGGCACCAGCTAAAATCTTGTTTAGGGCACAAACATAGTTAAGGCCGGCCCGGATAAGTAAATTTGGATAATTAACAGTAGATACAAGTTTATTTTGAGCTTATGTAACAATGTGTAAATAAGGATGTTGACAAGTAAATATCAGATAAGTAATAAGGAGACGATTCCTAAAATATTCTGTGAGTTACAGACATAACTAAACGAAATGTGTCCAAAGTGTCGTTCCTTTTGCTGAACAGATCAGATCTCTACTCCAACGTCCCAACCTCACATAGCTACATCGCAAATAAATACGTTTTGATATGGGAGCATACTTTTTTGTTCTAAACGTACCAGTTTAGCAGCGCAATAACATTAGTAATAATGCACCAAACACCCTTTTCATGCTATCCCATCCCACAAACGGATCCAACTTCCGTAAAAGTTCTATTAGTTACTGTCGCTTCCAGGGTTTTAAAATACAAAGTAGTGCCACGCGTCCCGTATGTATCCTATTTCAGACTGACTAAACCTTGTACATAAATTGAATATAAATATACATTTTCCAAAAAAATCTGTACGTAGGTTAGTTTCGGTTAGTTTAGCCAGTTAGCTAGTTGAACATCCAGTGACAACAAAGGAGGAAAATCCGTTGGGAAAACCTTTATTGAAAATGTCATTGGGAATATCATTAAAGTTTCTAAACAAAAATGTAAGGGACAAAGTAAAAACAGTATAGTAGGTATAAAAACTGCATTTGATATTTGCATGTAGATTTTACGCTCCGGTTAATTCATCAGTGGTCGCGAACATAATGAAAAGCTACCCTACCTTTGCTATGCATCATCAACAAAAGTGGTTCGCTAAGTTAAGCTAGCTACCAAAGTTGAATAGATAGCTAGGCCTTTGGCTTTGTACTGCGCTACTGTAGACATAGAACATCAAAACTTACGTGGATTGGATTACCCTCGAATCTTTTCTGACCGATTTGACAGACTTTACAACTTGTTCTGGCGTAGATAACGGAGTTAAGGCTCTCTCAGGTTGTTCAGTCATAAGTACCATCTCGGGAGGGACTGCCTGGATTAGGCTGCCTCATAAATTCCCTTCCCCCGTTACAACTTGAGGATCCGTCCTGCGCCTAGTGGGTATTACATTCGGAAAGATCGTTTGATACTCAAGAAAGTAAGGAAATCGGTGAAAATTTGCAGGTCAAGAACAGGGGTCCGTGTAGCTTTTATCAATTAGCTTTTTGATTTAATAAGGAACCATTGCGAACGTGAAAACAAAAAAGGCACAAATGATTTGAGTAGACGAAAGTAGAGTTGTTTTTTTAAATGCGAAGTAGTGAGGTTATTCATTTGATCAGAAGTTGAGGGGTGACAAATATTAGCAGGATTCACAAAAGCCGTTATTTTTTCCATTCGGAAAATGCGTACCTGTACATATTTATTGTATTTCAATGTAGGTCTTTCTTCAAATATTGATAACCCAATCGAATCAGACAATCTGTGTTGACCAGTTGAACAGTCTGGGTTACCACAAAACAAGGAAAAATGTGTGGTTGTATAACATTAAGATGGTTAGAAACCATTTAATAACAGATCATCATTTTCTATTATTTTTTTTAAATCACCTGTTGGTCAATCAATTTTTAAGCAACATCTTTTATTTATGAATTCATCAATTATTGGTTGGATATAACCTTACTAAGATCAGTACCAGAATGAGTTGACATTTCAGTGTTTATGGATGTATTCATTTCACTGGTGAAACATTATTGTTCTAGCTATTTATTATTAATATTAGTGTTTCAGCAGGTTCACCGGTGAAACATTTATTTTTACTATTGTTTATTATTATTACTATTAAAAGTCACTGGTGAATCAACAGTGATTGCCAACAGAATCAAAGAGCACCAGTGACTGTCCCACATGAGTGATGGCTCACCTCCAACGCTTGGAAGAGCACTTTGGGACCAACTTCCCAGATTCTGACATGACAAAGTTTAACTGGGTGCCAAATCCATTTGACTGTGATCCTGGTTCAGTTGACATGACTGCAAGTGAAATTGAACAACTGATGGAGCTTTCATGTGACCCACTGCTACAAACAACACATTCACAGATCACGGCAGAGGGGTTTTGGTTCCTACAGTTGATATAAAAGTCTACATACCCCTGTTAGAATGCTAGGTTTTTGTGATGTAAAAGAATGAGACAAAGAAATCATGTCAGAACTTTTTCCCCTTTTAATGTGACCTATAATGTGTACAATTCAATTGAATTCTTTGAAGGAGAAAAATAAAAACCTTACAATTACTTGGTTGCTTATGTGTGTACACCCTCTTATAACTGGGGATGTGGCTTGTTCAGGATTAACCAATCACATTCAAACTCATGTTAAATAGAAGTCATTACACACCTTCCATCATCTAAAGTTACCCTGATTAATCACAAAAAGTTCAGCTGTTCTAGTAAGATCTTCCTGACATTCATCTCAGATCAAAGCCATGGTCCGCAGAGAGCTTCCGAAGCATCAGAGGGATCTCATTGTTGAAAGATATCAGTTAGCAGGGTACAATAGAATTTCCAAAGCATAAGATAGACCATGGAACACAGTGAAGACAGTCATCATCAAGTGAAAAAAATATGGCACAACAGAGATATTACCAAGAACTGGACATCCCTCCAACATTGATGAAAAGGACAAGAAGAAAACTGGTCAGGGAGGCTTCCAATTAAAGGAGCTGCAGGAATTTCTGGCAAGTACTGGCTGTGTGCTACATGTGACAATCTCCCCTTTTATTCATATGAATGGGCTATAGTGTAGGGTGGCATGACGGAAGCCTTTTCTTACAAAGATAAACATCCAAGCCTGGCTGAGGTTTGCAAAAACAAGTCTCCCAAAAGCATGTGGCACTTTTTGGCCATCATTCCAAAAGGTATGTTTAGTGCTAAAACAACACTGCACAAAACCCAAAGTACACCATACCCACAGCGAAGCACAGTGCTGTCAGCATCATGCTTTGGGGTTGTTTTTCTTCAGCTGGAACCGAGGCCTTAGTCAGGGTGGAGGGAATTATTAACATTGGCTGTTGTTAATATCATTTTTCTTCCCATGGTTAGGGACGTGCACATTTTTAGATATCGAAATGGGGTCGTGGGCCAAAAAGTTGGAGACCCTGTGCACAACACCAAGTGCAGCATTGTGCACAGTATAGAAGCGCAACATTTCTAGAATGCAATTAGCCTGTGAAAATTGCATATTGCACACAATACAAGTTATTGTTCAAGCAGTTTGACATGGATGGAAATATCAGTTTGTAATGTAAGAACGAGTGGAGAACAGAAGATTAAAAACTTTTTGTTAGTTAACGAATTAGGGTATACCCACATAGCCAGGCACAACACCACCGTCTTTGCCTGAGCGTGTACATTGGAATGACGCACTTTCAGATGTCTTTTGATGTCAAAGGAAAGCATAGCTACTTATATGGTGTAATAAGAGAGCAGTTGTAAAGCACAATTATAACATTTGATTTTTATAGTATTTCTCCTTACCCATGTAGCGACTGTAAAACAGACACTGCAATACATATATGAAAATGTAATTACATCAAAATTATAAACAGAATTGAGACCATTTTGCTAGCAAATATTTGAAAATACTGTTATAAAAATGCCTTTATTGAATTTTTTTGAATAGTTCTTTAATATATAAAAAGGTGTAAACTTAACAGAATGATATGCATCTTGATTTGGAACTGTAACAACGTCTTTAGCAACAGAAAATATCACCACAAGGACCGCTAGTAGACCAAAAGTAACAGTCTTGGGTTTCCAGGTGTTTTGAATTAGGATCCTTAGAGAAAATTATTTCCCATGAAAAATATTTTACAAATATTTGTGTTGGTAATCCCCTAGCAGACTGTTGTGGCTGTATACAAGTTATAAAAAATACAAACTAATGTTAACTGCACAGTGCTCTCATCTTTCAAGGAAAACCTTAAGTCTATATAATCTTGGTATATTTACACATAGCAAACCTTGTGAAGAGTGAACTTTTTGTCTAAAAGAATAGTGTAAAAAGTTAAAAATATACCAGGTCATTTAATCTTTTACACAAGTCTTCACAGTTCAGGGTTTGTCTTTTTCATATCACCTGACTTCCAACATTACCAACAGAATCAATTTGTAGGAAAAACGAAGCTTTTAGTACCTTTCACATCAGAACATGGAAATAATGTAACTGAATAAATGAACACACATTCAAAAGTTAAAAACAAATAGTAACATTTTAAAATGTTCTACATTTTTAGACAACCCATTTAAAAAAAAAAAAAATGAAATAACCTAGAGTATTATAGCAATTGTCACCAACATATATCTAAGATTTTAACAGCTTTATTGTATACTCTGGATATCATGTGGATTGGGTGAGCCCTAGCATGTCCATCCACTGACAGAGATCCAAGTTTGTAACGCAGTACACTTACACCAGAACATTTTCATTAAAAGGCTACATTCCAATATCCACACTAGCATGCATATTCAATGATAAATAGATTGCATCAAACTGAATGCAAGTGCCACTGGGGCAAAGCCGAAAGGAATAAGCATATTCGGAATCAAACTCCAACCACTATGTCACATCTGGTGCAAACTCTGACTTGGACGCAGTACACAGGTTGATATCAGATAATCAGGTTGCACGATCATAATCAGCTACCATCTTCTTGATGTGAGATAGTTTGGCCTTCAGGTATTTACACCTGCGCTTCTTTACCTGGTAGGCTGTTGACTGTAAAAAGTAAAGTATGGGTCAACTACAGTGCATTATAGCCTCCACAGCTGGTCCACTTTCAGTTTTTGTAATACATTTTTTTGTTATATAGGCATTATAACTCCATTTAAATAAAGGGTAAGGTGTTACCCAATAATTCCAATAGCCTTCGTATACTCAGTTCAATCATGTGGATATTCAGGAAAAAGAATCTGAACATATTTGCATATACTGCCATGAAAGCATTGGCACAAAGGATTGTAGGACTTGAAATAGTATGGAAATGTAATTAAAACACAGCAGAATCATGTGTTTTATCTGCTCTGCCCCCTTGAAATGTTGAGAATACATACCTTCTTCACATCCTTGATCTTGTTGTACTTATCCATAGCATCCTGTGAAGAGAAAATTCTGATTAGCAGATTGAGCGACTTAAGCTATTATCCCTCCACGCTAGGGTTCTTTCAACCGGCAACCTCAAAAAGCTTACAATAGTGGTAACGTTTAATCTTTCCTAAAAGAAAAGATTCACTGGTAGTTTTCAACTCAATGCTTTCTCTGTGAATGGAATTTCCCCTTACATTTTATTAATACTCACGCAGTGACTGCATCCAAACAATTCCTGTTGGTAGTGATTGCAACCAAACTTCCTGTAGTGGTGGCCATTCACCATGTCATTTAAAAAATGTCCAATATTTTATCAGCCATTCCAATTAAGAGATGTGTGTTTTGGATTTTTTTGTTGTGTGACCCTGATTTGCTTAAGCTTCAGTTCATAGCTGGATCTAACATGGTTCCCTTTATAATACCAATTTATTCACCTCTTATATATTTCCATAACTAAAAGAATAGAAGTAACCAAACTATAACTAAAACATGTAGCTACAGGACAGTAGCTTAGGTCTGTACAACATTTAAATGTGTTGAATGTTTTCAAACCTCAGATTATCCACAAGGGGTCAAAGTGATTGGAAATACAGCTCTGGAAAATAAAATCTAGAGACCACTGCAAAATTATCAGTTCTCTGGTTTTACTATTCATAGGTATGTGTTTAAGTGAAATTTAAAATTTTGTTTTATTCTATAAACTACAGACAACATTCTGGTACAGAGCAGAAGGAAGCAGGTGTTCTTCCAGAATAACCTCGTAGTTGGCTTGATTCATGCATCCTTCACAAATACAAATCTGCCCGATTCCAGCCTTGCTGAAACATACCCAGATCACTGATTCTACACAAAAATGTCACAGTGGGTGCAAGACTGCGGCTTGTAGGCCTTTCCAGGTCTCCTTCTAGAGGAGATGACCTTATGTCATTCCTCTACAGTCCAATCCAAACTTCAGCCTCTTCTTTGCTTCTCATTGATGAAGGGCTTTTTTTCTAGCTTTGCACGACTTCAGCCGCGCCCCTAGAAGCCTGTTTCGAACTGTCCTCGCCGTCCCCTTCATCCCAGCTGATGTTTGCCATTCTTTTCTTAGGTAATTGGATGTCATCCTATGGTTGTTGAGAGACATTCGAGTGAGTTGACTGGACAGTCACTGGACAGTCATTTTCGCCCTCTGCCAGTCTCTAGCTTTGTTGTCCCCAATGTCTGTTGCTTGACCTTGTTCTTATGAACCGCTGACTTTGAAATTTTCAAGATGGAAGCCACCGGACACTGACACTGTATCCCTCTGCTAGTAAAGCCAGAATTGAACGCTTCTGTTCCTCACTCAGAGCTACTAATTTCAACTCTTTTGTCATGCTGAATAGTTATTTTTCCATTCAAAATTACCTTTGAGGTCCTACTTGCACAATCCAGCTGGTCCTATTGCAAGAGGACAGTGATCACCACAGCAGTAGTTTTTATACTTGTCCTTGTTAAATTAGATCACCAAATCAGTACCTCGTTAAGTAAAATGAGGTGTGCCTGTGTTGGAAATTAACAGACACAAATTAAATCTACCATACATGTAGAGATGCCGATTTCCCAAAAATTTGGGAGTAGTCTACATTTTTTCCAGAGCTGCATGTGCCTGTAACTATTTTGATATTTACATCAATATGGTTCAATGTTCCAGAAGAGACGGACAACGCAGAATTACTGAGCTACAAAACACTTGTGCTGAAGACTGGCAACTAGACCGAACAAAGGAACCTCTCAAACTCACCAAATACTCTGAGCTTCCCTCCTGCAGCTCATCCAGGTCTCGGTCCACATCTGAAAGATCCTTATTGATGAGGTCTAGCTGTCCCTGCAGTTCCTTGTACTCCTGGTGGTCACGATCAAACTCGCGCTTGTAGTCTGTACGTTCCTGAGCATTAGCAATAGGAGGGAACTCACTGAAGAGACAGATGGGGGAAAAGAGTGAGAAGTGAATGACAGAGCACATCACAGAATGCTTTCTACGACTGTAGCACACAAAGGTTCAATCTTGTTGAATATACACAATAGCAGTCAACTGAAATGCACCATTATCACTTCAACCTCACCTGTCAAAGTCGTTGTCATCATCCAATTCGTCCCCAGAGGACGCATAGTCGGTGTCATGTCCATCAGCACGGCGAGGCCGACCAGCTCTTCTCTTTTTTGGCTTCCCTGCTGTTGAACTGGCCATTTCTGAGTCACTGCTGTAGGGGGCACTACTGCGCACAGGATAGTCAATATGTACAGGAGGGCTGCCGGGGACAAAAGAATGGTGAGCGGTTAGGAAGGAGGGCCCTGAGTATGAAAGTATGAAATTATCAAACAGATTACATTTGTGATGGGGTAAAAATTTATACTATTACACCAGATGACACAGTCTTTTGAAATATTTAGTTTTTTTTGCTTGTGTTTTCCTTTCAAAACATTTTCACTTATCCAAACGTTCTCTATTGTCCTTCTGCAGCAGACATACTTTAAATATAACTTAATTATAAATACATTTACCAGAAAAACCTGGTCACTGTGAGCTGACCTAGATCCATGGCTAAAGAGTGCATAATTGATGAACTAAAAAGGATGTTGTACTAGGCTTGGATTTCCTGTAAATGTCCTCATACCAAATAATCAACAATAGCATCAGGTTTCTAAACACATAAGACCAAACCTCTAGAATCAACAAGTGGCATTTTTTCAAGTTCCTACATCGAAGCAAATCCTACAGATAAACCTCATCTGATTGTTTATCCTATAATCGAGATATTAGGTGTCAATCACTACAAATACTGCTCAACCACTAAAGACTTTTGTGACTAGAGAATATGCAGAACTGGTCAACATGACAATTTTTGCAAGACTTCATTAACACGAGGACTAGCAAATGCCTACACCAATTGACAATTGAATTTGTAATTAAAATAAACTCCCATTTTGAAAGCTACACCCTTAGCCCATGACTTTTCCTAAATAGGCATATATTACATTGTTCCTCTGTCAGAATTCTAAACTCTGAAACAGAGAAATATTTAGAAACAATTTACCCGTTTTGCCTGTGATAACGTATAATAAGCAGTCATTACACAAGCTAGGTATTTGTGTATGTGTTTGAGGTCTGGAATGTTCCAGTAGGGAGTGTTATCGTGTGGTTATAACAGTTGGCTGGCAACAACGTGCGCATGTTAAAAAAATGGAAGACAGAGTTTAAGAGATACTAAATTTCTTGTTATTTACATAACTTCCTTTGGGCTATTACAGGTACCCAGGCTCTAATCACCCCTCACTGAATGCATGATGACAGTGGATGAATGCACAATACTCTGATGAATAATAGAGACTTTGTTGAATTTGAATAAACCTACAAATGAAATGCAAGATTTCCGTGGCCATTCAACAATTGAATGAGGCTATTATTGAAACATAATTCAAATGATATAGCCTACTTGACAACAATAAATGCATCACACGTTATCATTTTGTAATAGGAGATTCAGATTCTTGTGTAGGCAAATTCATCAAATGCAATTCGACTGACAAAGAGGCCCTTAATATTAGCTGTTTCGTATAGTGGTCAAAATAATAATAGCATATCAAGTCGAAACAAGGGAGACATAGGTTTTAGACAACTGTTTACTGAAAATTGCAGCAATGTTGTCTCGGTTGTCTTCCAGTATCATCGCCATCAAATCGTCCTTATCACTAGTTTACAGCTCGGAAATTTTTTGGGGGACAACTCTGTATGTATCACCGCCATTCCATTCCAGTGTCTGTGAAATTCCAACACAGGCACACCTAATTTTACTTAATGAGGTACTAATTAGTTGATTACCTCATCTAAATTAGCCAATTTAACAAGTATTAAAACCACTGCTGTGATCATCAATATCCTCTTGCAATGGTACCTCAAACGTAATTTAAATTAAAAAATAAATAACTATTCAGCATTACAAATAAAAAGCCTTAAGTGAGGAAAAGGGTTCAATTCTGGCTTTACTGGCAGAGGGATACAGAGAGCGTCAGAAAAACTGAATTTTGCAGTGGTCTCTTAACTTTTTCCAGAGCTGTATAGATGGTAGGCATAGCTACCCAGAACAATGCATTCGTTCTAAAACACAGAAACCTTTCTACTACCGCCCCCAATCCAAATGGCCAATGTAAACATCAAACACTCCTGGGCTTGGCCAGAGCGTGACTTAGAGAGTCTAAACACAGATTACCTCTTGTTCTTGACTATGCATCTGGATGCGACCAATTGTAACAAAACATACACTCAATAATACACCATTGAGGACAACAATTATACCTCCACCAATCAGCCTACCAACAATCACATGAGTTTTGAACAGGCACCTCAGAGGCATCTAATAAAAAACATTGTCAAAATCTTGATATATGAACAAGTGGGGAGAGAAAGGATCAGAATACTTTCCAAACGCACTGTACTTACAACATAGTCTGAATCGTACTGTGATCTGTACTCACACTGGGCTTTCATAATACGGAGGTTTTTCATAGGTGGTGCTGGTGTCATCTAGGTGACTCCTGGACCCTCCGAACTTCTGTGGGTAATCATTTACCATGACACCTTCATTTGGAGAACCGGATACATTGTTCACCTGCAGAGGGAAAATATGTTGGTGGTGCGTATCATAACAGAC
The DNA here is from genome assembly GCA_016801105.1 of Esox niger. NCBI lineage: Eukaryota > Metazoa > Chordata > Actinopteri > Esociformes > Esocidae > Esox > Esox niger. The sequence goes on from JACXGJ010005239.1 coordinate 37,322, forward strand.
CAGGAAATAACAACAGTTGAGAGCCACAACGAGATTAGCGGTGACAGCAGATTTGACCTACACTGTACAAAGTAGTGAGCATAGAAACTGAATTGGTAAGCCATTAAACATAGCTGCCCATTTTGGGGGTTTTCTCCCTACAGATCAGATTTCATAAGACAAAATAATAGTTTTTTGTCACAGCAGCTTATGTAGAAGTATCTGAGGAATGAAATTCAACATCACAGTGTGACATTACCGAAACAATATTTGAAGGCATTATTAAAACATAGAGAAATTACATTTACACAGATAGGCTGCAAACAAGCAGGAATCCCTCCCATAGCGGAGGACATAGTTCTACAATAGAGTCCACTAAAGTATATTTAAGGGTCCGCTATAAGAAAAATAAAAAGGGCCCTTGGTATTTCATTTGTAAATAAAGTAACTAATTATATATTGAGAACAATGTGAAATATTCTCATTGCATACACCTACCCACTCCACACAGTTTACAGCTGACTAATGGCTAGGTGGGGCTATTAGGTTCATTTATTCAGATTAACCCCAAAGACTAATCATAGTCCAACACGACTCATTGAAAAATTATTCACTCTTTGATATTAGAAATAATATACCATCCAACAACCATGTTTTGGTTTTGTAATAAGGCAGAACTCAACACCATTTTAGTTGACAGAGAAGTGAAACTACCATAGAAAAACCACACCCAGAAACTACGCATTTCAAAGCGCAAAAGGAGAGCTCGCTGGCCCTCCCCCACCCTTCAATACACGGCAGACTGGGAGAACAGGTCTTTCCAATGTCCCCACCAGACAGGCAGTGGCTGACTAACAGGTACATTTCTACTTCCATATAAGTGTGTGCACATTATATTCTAACTTTTTGGTTTTGCTTAAGGTAGTATAACTACACTCCCCCTCTTCCACCCCACGTTTTCAAAGCAAAAGATACGTATGTGAGCACACAACGTTTGACAAACGGTCCCATGCGCCTTGCAGCCGAGGTGTGCCCTGCCATTAACCATCATACATGCATGTCCTCTCCAGAAGACACACAGCATTTGGAAGTCAGTGGTGAGACGTACCCCAGAAGTCACAGAAAACAGGGATGGTTACAGTAAAAGATAAGGATTATCAGCCATAGTTGAGCTACAATCCACTTACCATTTCCACTACTCCCCTTATTGTATACATTTTTTGTTATTATACAGATGTGGATTTCCCCTTCACATTTCCTCATGTGTAAAGCTAGTCATTTCTGAAACATCAAAGTCTGGCAGCCACTGCTGTATCAAACAATCTGAGTGTATAACCTGAATCTCAAGTGTAAATTCTATTATCAGGAACAGCCAAAAAGGGTGACTACACATGTTCCAGGTCACATCAGTAATGATGAATTAACCCTCCAAACAGATGTCCTAAGACCTGGAGACACCAGTGTCTTCTCAGTCTCCCAAACTTACCCAAGCCTCCACGTCCTGGTTCGGTGCCTCCTCGTTGACGATCTTCACCTTCCTCCACAGGATGTTAGACTTGCCGTAGCTCCGGATCTTCTGACGTGTCTTCAGTGCAAACACCATCATGATGATCAGAGCAGCCGTCACCAGGAAGCCAAACACGACCGCTATGGCCTGGGATGGCAGGTGGTTAGGGGACAGACACACAGACAGCATCCATCACTTTCACACAGGAAATAAGATAGGGGTATGCAACTAAAACAGGCACACAAAGTATGCTCACCTCCTGGGGCTCCACCACACAGTAATGATAAAGGTATTGGTTGATCAACATCCCAGAGGCCTGGGGTCCCTGGTACTGGGAGCACAGACCTGCTATCTGGTTCCCATAGATGGAACCTGTGGACTGAGCCATGGGGTTCACTGCCAACAAGTACACTATAGTTGCTATGAGCATCAGCAGGGCCAGGATTGCACAGATTATCAACACAGCCAGGTAAAACCTCCTCGACTCCGATATGGCCTGCCGCGACACCACAATGATGAAGACGACAAGGGACGTGATGAAGGAGAAAGCTGCCATGGCAATGATGAACCCCTTGCTCGTGCGGGGGTCGTAGTAGTTTCCTCCAATTCCGCTATAGCCGTAGTTATTAGCAGCGCCATAAGCACCACTACCAAAGCTACCATAGCTATTGCCACCGGCATAGCTCCCTCCCACACCCCCGAAACCAGACATCCCTCCCTGGGTGTCATAGGCCAATGTGGAGGCCACACAGGCAAATATGGCCACGCAAAGGATGATGATGATGACGGACATCATCTTCATGATGCCTGGGGGGGACGTCAATTTGTAGAAGTGCTGGAATTCATCTTCCGGATAGTAGGAGTATGCCGTTTGGGACGGCGCATGGCTGCAGGGAGAGACCGACAACATGTTTAAATGCAGTTGAGGGAAGGAAATTTGAGTGCGGGTGAACAATGTTTCGGCACCTAGTTAACAATGCAATCTCCACTGAGCAAACGTAGCCTAGCCTTAGTACGCATAAAGGCTAACAATAAAGTACTAGATCAAATCGTCACATAATAGTCCATATTGGTGCCATTTCTATTGAAACAAGTTTAGCAAATATGTAGGATCGAATCAAAAGGGAAAAGGCCTTACTATCCATCGGACTCATAGGGCGGCGGGCTGCCGTTGGGTTTGGAAGACATTCCTGAATCTTTTTCAAGTCTGTGGAAAACAGAAATAAAGCAGAGAAACATACATCAAACTCTATCAATTTCCACAGGAGGGTTACAAAACAAAGTGTGACACAGCCTCTTCCCTAAGAGAAACAGTGAGAAACAGGTTTAGCAAGTCATGTTTAAAAAAAAAAATAAAAAAAAAATAAAAAAAAAAACAGGGCAAACAGAGGTGGTTTCAGCAACCTAACATGTTCA
>JACXGJ010005240.1:0-40119 GCA_016801105.1 Esox niger
ACACCTGTCTAAGCTGAAAGAATACTCAAACACTGATGTGGTAAAACGTAGTTTTGGTAACATTTGTAAAGAAAATATGAGTGAGCAGGCAATATACCTGTCTTTTTGTTTTTTGTTTCTTATGGGATTCTCATTCAACTGTAGGTCATAACAGAATGGCACAATCATTTTTTTTTGCTGACCCCTGTTCAAAAGTCTGCATACCCTTAGTTCTTAAAACTGTGCATGCCTCCATGTCAAGCTTTGGTCGTCTTGCATGAGCCACACGTTTGAGATCTCCCCAGAATGGCTTGATGATATTAAGGTCAGGAAACTGTGATGGCCACTCCAGAACCTACACCTTTTTCTGATGTAACCACTGGAGGGTCAACTTGGCCTTGGGCTTAGGTTCATTGTCATGTCTGAAAGTCCAATAGCGTCCCATGCGCAGCTTTCGTGCAGAAGAATGCAAATTGACAGTTTTTTCTGATAACATGCTGCATTCATCTTGCCATCAGTTTTCACAAGAATCCTTGTGCCTTTAGAGCTCACCCCCCCCTCAAAACATCGTGAGCCACCACCATGCTTCACAGTGGGGATGTATTCTGTTCACTACAGGACATGTTGAGTCCTCTCCAACCTTAGCGCATTTGGTTGTGACCATAAAGCTCTATTTTGGTCTTGTCGCTCCAAATGACAGTGTGCAAAGGTGTTGTCGGGCATATTGTAACCAGGCTTTTTTGTGGCATCGGCGCAGTAAAGGCTTCTTTCTGAAAACTCAAACATTGTGCTTCTTGAAACAGCAATACAATCTTTTTCCAGAGCAGCCTGTATTTCTCCTGAGGTTACCTGTGGATTCTTTTGGTGCCCTGAACAAATCTTCTTGCAGTTTTGGCTGAAATCTTTTTTGGTCTACATGAAATTGTCTTTGTATCAAGATATCCCTGAATTTTCCTCTTCTTGATAAGTGATTGAACAGTACTGACTGGCATTTCCAATGCTTTGGATATCTTTTTATATCCTTTTCCATTTTTATGAAGTTCCATTACCTTGCAGGTCTTTTGACCGATACTTTCTGCTTCCCATGGCTCAGTATTTAGCCTGCTCAGTGCATCCATGTAAGAGCTAACAAACTCATTGACTGTTCATACACAGACACTAATTGCAATATAAAAAGCCACAGGTGTGGGAAATGCACCTTTAATTGCCATTTTCACCTGTATGTGTCACCTTATGTGTCTGTAAGGTCAAACATTCAAGGGTATGTTATCTTTTGGTCAGGGCCATTTGGGTGATTTTTGTTGTCATTATGTTTTAAAAAGGAGCCAAACAACTATGTAATAATAATTCGCTTCATATGATCACCATCCTTAAATAAAAGAATATCTTTTTGCCATATTTTCAAAATCAAAGCCAAGATTTCACAATTTCTGCCAAGATATGTGAACTTATGAGCACAACTGTACGCAAAAAAAACTGTCCGTTTACCAGAACTGTAACTGGCACGTCTCAGTCCTGTTGTGTGGTTTTGTTTATAGGACCAGGTTTCTGGAAGCACCACCCGAACTGTCCTGAGGAACCTGATGCCCGACACCCGCTACACTGTCACTGTGGTGCCTGTCTACCCTGCCGGAGAGGGCAAACGCATGTCTGAGGATGGCAAGACATGTGAGTCCACGTTCTGCTGGGATGCTTGTTTTCTAGTCCACATGACCTGCCTCAACAACACATTACTTTTAGCATATCACCCAGACTGAAAGGAGCGCTAGTGGATAGACTCTCCCAAAGACCTTTCTTTCTTGGTGAGTCTATCCACTCCTGCTAGCACAGCTCATGGAATTGACTGTGCCAGCCGTTGAAACACAGGAATCAAATAAACTGGTTGATGCTACAGCATTGAAAGTAAGCACTACCTGTTGTGCAAAAATTCCCTTTAACATATTATAATATAGATCTACCATTGCTGGATCCAATTTGTTGAGGAAAAGATTGGGCTTTAGTAGAGAGCTGGCATATCTTTAGAGCATGCACTTTCTGGCCTAGTACGTTGGCTTGCTTGCTCCTTATACCAGTAAACTCTTGTAATATTGCCCAGAATATGTTTTGCACTATACCTGCATTTTCCTTGTGAAATAAGCCAAGTTTTTTTATTATCTGGAGGCAATGGCAGGATTTTTTTTGTTTCTTTTAATCGGTTTCCACCTGAAATATTCACTTCAAGACCTGATAGTTAGATTCGCAGTCGATTATGTATACAGTATATCAGAACACCTCTGCTTCAGTTTCTCCCATGAGGAAAAGTCTTGGCCTGCTCTCAGCATGACGGCTTTGAGTGGGCTGATTATACAGGAAGGAATTCCTCTGTGTTGGCAACACTCTAGTGGTCACCGGCCCTACTGGGCTCCGTTTATTGGATATAATAAACCATCGTGGTGGTGGCACCGCTGGAGGCTAACATGGAGTGAGTGATGTGCTTCCCTCATGGAAAGAATTTAGGTGGAAAGAGAATGAATGGACAGTCTACTTTCAACTCAGCAGTCTTTATTCTGGCTAGATTTAACAAACGTCACTTCAGATCATTAGTGTTACGGGTTGCTTGATTACCCCACAGCCTATGTGTTTCCTGTCTGTATTTTTTTTGTGAGAACCCTGTCCCCCGTGAAATACGTCCAAACTTGCCCCCAGGGACACCCACACAATGATAGCCTTCAAGCTTTTGATCTCTAACAGAACTATTGGAATAGACAGGCGCATAATGTTTACTCAGTCAGTTTGAACAATGTTTTCCTTCATATTTTTTTCACTGAAAAAAGGACTTCATTGTGGAGTACCCATTAAAGATGTGCTTCAAGGGTGAATTCACGTAAAACTCACCATGTTCATCCCTCTCCATCTTTATGAGTGTACAGTGCTGAGTGCTACAAAGACTAGAAGCATCTGCTTTAGTTTTAAAGGCAATTTGCACAGAGGGCTTCAGACCTCTCTTGTCTTCTTTCAAGCTTCCGTTAGCTAAGTTTTGTAGTTTGGTTTCGGTAAAGGGGTAAGTCAGAATTTTGATATTGTGGCCCTTTTATCTAATTCCTCAGAGTAAGATGAAATTGGTGAATAGCAATGGTAAGAAAATAAACAATTGAGTCTGTGTAATATTGGAAAACATCTGTCTCCTCCAAAACAATTAATATGAGGAAAACAAAAAAAATTAAAATAATATTGTTTAGAGAATGAGGCTTTGTTTATCTCAAAAATCCTTTTCGCAAGTTCATATTCTCTAAAACCATTGGAGGAATGTTAAAACATTTCCAGATCCTTAGTGTCCTTAATCCTTGCTGACCTCTTTTCTCTTCTGACCTCCTCTTAGCTAGGCACTGGGGCGTGGTACATTAAAACAATCTGCTGTCTTTTTAGACCAGAATGTGTAGTATTGAAAAATGGCTGACAATGTCCTTTTCTGCTGCTATTTTTGTGTTGAGTCAACAAGCATAAATTGTACACAGGCCCAGAGAAAGCTTTGAATTGTGATTTAAGACAAATGTTCCCAAGTGTCTCATTCAGGAACCAACAAATCTTTAAATGGCCTTTCCTAATTCATGTTCTCAGCTTCTGTTCTCTCACCACGCTTTTTTTCTCCCCTCATCTTTTTCTCTCCTTTCTCTGTTTCTCTTTCTCTGTTCCTCTCCTTTGTCTATCCCGCTGCAGTGGTGCGTACTGCCGTAAGGAACATCCAGGTCTTTAACCCCACCACCAACACCCTGAACGTACGCTGGGAACCTGCCACTGGCGAGGTTCTCCGGTACAGGGTCATGTACGCCCCCCTGACCGGCACCAAGCCCTCTGAGTCGGTGAGTCACTTACAGGGAGACCCACAGCGTCTCTCCTTTACCCCATCCTAGGTCAGAGGTCAAATATTTGGGTCCAGAGACTTGGGTGTGTTTGCAGTGGTGGTCAAATCCACTGGTTTTGATCATTTAGTAATTTGTGGTACTAGAGCTTTTGGTGGAGAAACAAATCGTCGCTAAATAATCAACCTGTGCTTTAGATGATTTGTTTCTCTGGTGAATGTTGCTCAGCAGTGTTTGCTCTTCTTTGCCCTGAATTTTAAATGTCTACTAAGCTAACATTCAGTCATACCAAAATAATAGATATGTAGAGCTGACTGTGAATGTCACAGCTGAAAATGGTTATGTGTTCCCTGGACTCTTCTTTAGAGATATGTAGCTTTGTAGGTAGAAATGGTCAGGGTTTTACATTTTTGTGACTTCTGTCTTTTCAGAAACCTTTTGCTCTATGCAAAGACCAAATTCCACGAGCACTACACAATGTAACACATGAATGACTTGTGCAGGCAGAATCAGGAGAGTCACAGTTAAATGAAACGTGTCTTCAGCACGAACACAAAGCTATTCATAATACAATTGATTACGTCATAGTGTGTTGAGCAACATCTGGAGAGAAGGCATGGTGTTAAATCTAGATTTTACATCTTATTAATTTAGTCATTTAGCAGATTCTTCTATTCATCTGGCTCAGCAGTGCCCCCATTGCTGGACTTGCAACGGATATATAGTGAAGCGAAGTGCCCCACTAACAGCGCTCTAAGACAGTGAAGTCAAATAGCAGACCTTTGAAAAGCAATATGGTTTCATTTTATGGAGAACTACTAGAGGTACTCTCATAAACTCATCACATTGTATTTCGGAGGGAATATTATGATGGACTTTTCCTGGGCCAGGGCCAGATTTCCACATCAACAGCCATAAAGCCATTGGTGTATATTTTCTATGACAGTTCCCCAACCTTTTTATTTCACGTAGCAGATTACCCATCATGTGGATATATGAATTTTTCATTTTTTACTGCAACCGATCAGAGTTCACTAACCAGTTGTTTTTGTACTTCACCACTGGTCGTGAAAAACCATCAAACCACTGAGAGATTTGGATCAAAGCATTAACCGATTTGGAAAACATCCATGTAATATTGGATTTAGTTGTTGAGTGGAACATACCCTCTGGAGTGGTGACCAGAGTAAGGACCTGACTCGAACAGTCGAAACACAGAGAGATAGAACACATACTGAGAAAAAAACAATGGTGCTCACTGGAACTGAGAGAGAAACCAGCTAGTGCCGGTCAAGACTCCTGTGTTTTTTCTAGGATATGTGACACTAGTTGGCTTGGCAGGTAGATGAAGAGATCAGCGGACAGACAGGGTTACTCCAAGCTAATGTTATCTAAACAAGAGACTGACCAATGGGACTGTTATCCAGGATAGATGACCTCAGGGCTAGAGAAACACATACAAGCGCCTGCCACTCAGATTGTCCAAAAGGGCCAGATGGCTGGAAGCAACTGTCACCACATTATTTTAGTCGCTGTGAGTATTTGCCCCTTTTTTGCGGACGGGCTCTAGCTCACTGACATCAAAGACAAACTTGTCCTCTCCTGTTCACTGAGCAGTGTCAACACAAATGGCCAATGCTGAGTGATGCGAGGTGAGGATGAGCTGTCAGAGGTGTTACGCTGGAGCAGCTGTCAGGTTGTCAGACTGGGTGAGTCTGACTTTCAGAGCTACCAGGACCAGCCCAGCAAACTGGAACGTCCACGACGTCCCTGTTTTTGCTCGCAGTACAACTCGTACAGCGGGTGGCGGTTGTTTTTCGGCTGACACACTTTTCAAACTGGAAATGGGATTTTTTTGAGGATTGGGCGTGCTGGTGACAGATGGGGATTTGAATTCCGAACATCCGCGGCTGACTCTCGGTCCCCTGTGCTTCCTCAGGTTGTGGTTCCGGGAACAACCACCACCACTATGCTGGAGCAGCTCGTCCCTGATACGCCCTACAATGTGGGAGTGGTGGCCATCTACGCCGACGGAGATGGTCCCCAGGCCGAAGACACAGGAAAGACACGTAAGATAACAGCTAAACTATTTCTGATCCATATAATCGTGCTGTATACAACCCTGTCTATTACGTTTTTTTGTTGCTTTCGTGCCCTTTGCACAAGTATTTGGTGATATTTCAAAAACAAAACATAACCGAACTCACAGACACTCTAAGCACACTTGACAGTACGACAAACAAGATCAAACATCAGTGTCTCATCTAGAAAGGCCTTGAAAGACATGATGTTTTCATAAAGTACACGCAGAACTTGTTAAAAAGTTGTGGTTGAATCAATTACGCTGTGGTGAAATATATTTACAAACCAAATAAAGCCAAATCAGTTGTTTAGAATGCAAAACTTAATGTCTTACAAGTGTGATGAGTTTGGAGTTTTGTACTAAGAAAAATAAGTGTGCCCTCCTGATTATAATAACAAAGCGACAAAAAAACCTATCCATCCCCATACCGTGCCTGTTCATGTGGTGCTAACCTCTTCATCGGCCCTCCCAGTTCCCCGCAGTGGCCCCAGGGACATACGGGTGTATGACCCCACGACCAGCTCTCTGACAGTGACGTGGGAACATGCTGAAGGTCCAGTGCAGCAGTATAAAATCACCTATGCTCCCACCACAGGAGACCCTATAGAGGAGCATGTAAGCACCCAAACTGCCAATGTGTCTGATCATGTTGTACTCATCTAACAACACTGAGCTTGTATGCCTAAGGTGGTCAGGATTTTGTCTTCTGTTTAAAGTGCTTCGCTGCGTGGTATTAATGAGGATTCTTTTCGATGTTTGGCATGGGCGTCTTTCAGACTATGGTTCCCGGCAACAGAAATACAGTGATTCTGCCAAACCTGGACCCAGACACTCCTTACATCATCAACGTTCAGGCCATCTACTCTGATGGACCAGGGGGAGATCTGAATGGAAATGGTCGCACAGGTATGCATGTGCTTTCTTCGCTTGGTCCCGTACCCAGCACCTGAACACGATTGAAAAACAGACCCACACGGTTATCCACAAAGTTAGTTACAGATGCAAACTGTCAAGTCCAAGTCTGACAGGGAATTTTTTTGTTTGTTATTTCTTAATATACATTTCTCGGGAGAATCGTTTGGGCGATGAAATGCTTGGTCTGAGCGAGTCGGCGTCGGAAACACTTTTAATAAAGATTTGCATGCACAGACCTGAATGGCCGATGGGATTTTTGGAAGTTTTGTGACATGCTGCTGGCCAAAAGACGCCAAACAACCTGAAATCCCAGGCTTTCCTTTCTATACATAAAAAGAAAACGATCAGCAGTTTTAAGATGTCAGAGTTATTTTGGACGCATATTCAAGAAATGTAATTAAAAGATATGTCAATCATGTTTTGACTGCGCTGTGAGTTCATTAAACAAGGGACGTAATTTACGGCGGAGGATTTCTGTAAACTCTGCCACTGATTATAATCCTGGATCACAGAAACAACAGAAACTTCACAACTTGGCTTCGGTTCAGCCCGCCTGCGTGCGTGCCAGAGACTTCCTATCTGGGTCTCCTCCAGTCGGAGATCTGAGCTGCACGCATAACACATCAGAGCAGAGATTACATGGCTGTGAAATGCGTTTTACAAATGTTTTCATATGTTTTCAATGTTGTGTGCATCCTCCTGCAGTCGGCATGCTGGGGCCCCAGAACCTCAGGGTGTCAGATGAGTGGTACACCCGCTTCAGAGTGTCCTGGGACCCCGCGCCCTCCAGAGTGGTGGGCTACAAACTGGTCTATAAGCCTGAAGGTTAGAATTTGCACACATTCAACAGACACTCTTATCCAGTGCAGTTTGCAACTAGTGCGTCATCCACTGTTCAAGGTGTTTTCATTTGTTTGATCTTACTGTTATTCAGTAACTACTTCCACTGCTTTTTTATTTTTATGTATGTGTTACTTGAATGTAACGTTTTAAGTTGACCCAAACTAAGATCCAATTTAAAGTAATGGTTTTGGTTGATGTATGTTCGTTCAACAAAAAAATCATCATTTGAGTATCTCAACAAACCAAAGCTGTCAGGAGGCAGGACACAGGCAAAGAGTAGGGGAAAGGCATCCTTTAATGTTTCTTCTTGCCCACAAAGAAAAACAGCAAAAGGAGAATTACCTGTAAACTGAGGCGTAATACAGCTATAAACAATGACAGACAACACACAGGGCAACTTATTAAATAGGATCCCCAATCAGAGGCAATAGGGAACAGCTGCCTCTGATTGGGGATAATTGACCAGCAATGCACAGACTGGTGCCTAGAGGCCCCCCAGCCAGGACCTGACAAAAGGGAATTTGTTACAAATTTGTATGTGAAGGCTATTAACACAACATTCTTTATTAGAATTTGAATAAAATAATATTGTGAAATTAGTTGCCTAAGTTATTGAAAAACAAATGAGTACACTATATTTGATGATGTGTTTTCTTGCCTCCTGTTATTAACCTGGAGTGTTGCTGTCGATGCTTGCAGGTACTGATCAGACCATGGAGACGTTTGTTGGAGACGTTACCACCCATCAGCTACACAATCTGGAGCCTGGAACCACCTACGACGTCAATGTGATTGCCCAGTACGACACTGGCCTTAGCGGACCTCTTGTTGGACAGGGAACAACCCGTAAGTGATTGCTGGGTGGTGGGTTGATTTGTTTGTTTGATCGATTTGTTGGTTCATTGACTGATTGACTATTTTGGGGATTTCACAGTGTACCTGAACGTCGCTGAACTAACAACCTACAACATCGGTTATGACACCTTCTGCATGAGATGGAGCCCACACAGGGCTGCTACGTCCTACAGACTAAAACTGAATCCCTTCGACCGTAAGTACTGTTACTGACCACCTTAATACAGTGGCTGTTGTTTTACATTTGTTCCGGAATGTCTACTTTGAATCACATTGGCAAATTTCACAAAGGTGTATGTGTTTGATTTCTAGTGTGTTATATCACTGTAGTTGAATGCTTAGTGTGTTATATCACTGTAGTTGAATGCTTAGTGTGTTATATCACTGTAGTTGAATGCTTAGTGTGTTATATCACTGTAGTTGAATGCTTAGCGTGTTATATCACTGTTGTTGAATGCTTAGTGTGTTATATCACTGTAGTTGAATGCTTTGTGTGTTATATCACTGAGTTGAATGCTTTGTGTGTTATATCACTGTAGTTGAATGCTTAGTGTGTTATATCACTGTAGTTGGATGCTTAGTGTGTTATATCACTGTAGTTGAATGCTTAGTGTGTTATATCACTGTAGTTGAATGCTTTGTGTGTTATATCACTGTAGTTGAATGCTTAGTGTGTTATATCACTGTAGTTGGATGCTTAGTGTGTTATATCACTGTAGTTGAATGCTTAGTGTGTTATATCACTGTAGTTGGATGCTTAGTGTGTTATATCACTGATCCATCTTCTTGGTACAACTTTGTATACTCTCCGATGCAACCTTACTGTAAGAGTAAAAGAAACGGGAAGACATTTTGGAGTTCTTCAGTCTGTTCACCATATGGAAGCCATTGCAGATGGATGCTGTGCACTTTGTCAAATGTAATGATTTCCTGTTTGTTTGAAGGGGTGGGTCTCTGTTGAATAACACTAAACACTGCCAATGCTCACTGCTAGCTTATTCTAAGCATTTCCGATGGGTGTATTTAACCCTTTGTTTCCCCTCTCCTTAAAGATAGTCAAAGCATTGATAATGAATGGCATTCATATAGTACTCTCCCTGGTGCTCATTGTGCTTTTCTTTTCATCAAAGTGCTTGGGATGTACAGAATACATTTAAAGGGTTTTGGAGACAATTTCACCTTGTCTACAACCATTGTGTATAACTGTCTCCTCTGTCTTCCAGCCTCTAACAAGGGAGCCCAGGAGACCACCGTTACTGGGTCTGAGAGCCAGTACTGCTGGAGCGGCCTGAGTCCTGACGCCCTTTACAACGCCACAGTGTACACGCAGACCCCCAACCTGGAGGGGCCCGGAGTCAGCGTCAAGGAGAGGACGCGTAAGAAACCCCACTAAACATCAGACCTGTACCATGTTACATGTCACTTTCATTCTATTTACTCTATGACCGCACACCTCCACACTCAAGGCCTTTGCAGGGGCTCGCATGGCATGCTAGTGACGATGAAATGGTCTGACTGCTCAATGTCTGGTCTTTGTTACAGTTATCAAGCCCACAGAGGCCCCAACTGAGCCCCCCACACCGCCTCCGCCTCCCACCATCCCCGGCGCCATTGATGGTAAGGAGTGGCTTGAACCTAGCGTGCTGTGATGGGAAGTGGGGCTAACACAGACAAGTAACTGACTAGAAGACTAACTGAGCAACTGACGTATCCATTGAGTTGACTTTATGTGTTCCCCAGTGTGTCGAGGAGCCAAGGCCGACCTGGTGTTCCTGATTGATGGCTCCTGGAGTATTGGAGACGAAAGCTTCAATAAAGTGATACAGTTTGTGTTCAGTATGATCGGCGCCTTCGACGTCATCCATCCTAACGGCATGCAGGTACGACGCCAAAAAATCTCAACTCTGAAAGCCAATGTTGTGCAACATGAAAGCCAATCTCTCTGGCTATTGCGTCCCTCTTTACAGCATTTCCTTCTGTTCACAAAAATGTTTTATTATTTTCTCTGTTTGTCTGTCGGTCTTTTTCTCACTCTTGTTTTCTGGAAACAGGTGTCTTTTGTGCAGTTCAGCGATAGTGCCAAGACAGAGTTCAAACTGAACACTTACCATGACAAGGGAAAGGCCTTGGCTGCGCTTCAACTCGTTCGCTACATGGGAGGAAACACCAAAACAGGTCGGGCTCTCATACTGCGACTCTGAATTATCACTGCATGAGATCATCAACACTGACTATGATGTTGAGTTAGTGAGCAGGTCCCCTGCTGGTGCAGTCGGATAAGCTCCTGGTTAGAGGTTGAAACTGATGACCGACCACCTCTTGGTACAGGTGCTGCTCTGAAGCATGTTGGTGAGAAGGTGTTCACTTCGGACAGTGGCATGCGGAAGCACGTGCCCAAGGTTCTGGTGGTCGTCACCGATGGACGCTCCCAAGACGAGGTGAAGAAGAGCGCGTCCACCCTGATACACTCTGGTAGGTGTTTAAACATTGGTATTTGTCTGTATTTCTAGTAATTATTAACCCTTGTTGCTTTTGTGCTGTTTTCTTAACAACTGACTGGAGATCATTTAGAATTCCTTCATGAGTTTCAGCATCTATTAACTCATCTTCCTCCAGGGTACAGTGTGTTTGTGGTCGGTGTGGCTGACGTGGACATGGCAGAGTTGAGAAACATTGGCAGCAAGCCTAGCGAAAGACACGTCTTTGTTTTGGATGATTTTGACGCGTTCACCAAGATCCAGGACAACCTCATCACATTCATTTGTGAAACGGCCACATCCAGTAAGGCTTACGAGTGAAACCAGACTAACTTTTGCTCTTTTGTTGTCCTTCGGGCCTTTCATGATTCATCATGCTTTATTTCATGTCTCCCTTTTCAGCTTGTCCTCTGATCTACATCAATGGGTTCACTTCACCTGGTAGGTATTTTCTATACCTTTATTTTGAATGAACTGAACGGATGACACCTAGGGAACAGGAGTATTTTCTGACGAGGAAACATTCTGAGGCCTTGTTCAGTACTATCAAAACTGGCATGACGGTATAATCTTTATATTCACCTGAATTCTCTTGTGCTTGTATGCTGACCTGCTCTATGTTCTGGGTCATTCAGGCTTCAGAATGCTCGAGGGCTTTAACATCACTGACAAGACATTTGCGGCCATGAATGGTGTTTCCATGGAACCAGGCTCCTTCAACAGCTTCATCGCCTACCGGATTCACAAGGACGCCTTCCTCTCTGTGCCTACAAAGTATGTGTGTATATATGTTTGCAGGCTGTGTCCGTTTCACATTGCCTGTTCCTCTCCTGCATCCTGAAACGTCTGGCAGCCAGCATCATCCTTTTATATGATCTCCACTTGGCAGCCTGCTGTCCCCGCTGTGCCCATCATGCAGAGCAGAGCCCGCTTCAGAGCACTGCGCCAGCTAGCCTGGTTTTTGCAGTGTGTAGAATATGAGGTGATAGTACGAGAAACGGATTTGGGTCTGAGTGTACTGCTTCCAGGGTAGGGCCGTCTTCCACACGTCATAGCAGGGGCTACCAAAACAGAGTTTGAGAGACCAGCTCTTTATTGGGCCCATTAAAATGTCTTCAGGCAATTGCTGAGCTACTCAAGAACTCTGCTGTAACCTCTTATGCACAAGCCTGCTTTTGTTAATTTGTGCATAATGATTTGTATTTGTGTGTGGGTAAGCCATTGACTTAATGTGCACAAATGGAAACACTTTGTGCAGTAATGTAGGGACAGAAAATACTTTCAATATGTCAGTAATTTTTTGAGGCTGGAGTAGATCTGGCAAATGTTTTTGCGTCTGTGGTCTTCGAGGAGCTCTGGTGTTTCATTCTAGCCAAAGGCCCTGTAGATTATGATTGGCTGTCTTAAATCAAAGAGGTCATAGTGCAACCTGTCATGTTTCTCGTAGATTTATGATAGTCTGATGACCTATGATAATGGAATAAATCCAGCTGGCGGTTACATCCTCAGGCTTGGTGTCCGTGAAGTTGACCATTTAACAGAAGAATGTTCCTTTTATAAAGATCTGCCTTGACACCTGTGTTCTACATCCACCCACTTCCCAGGGAGTTGCACCCAGAGGGTCTTCCTCCATCCTACACCATCATCCTGCTCTTCCGTCTTCTCCCAGACACCCCCAACGAGGCCTTTGATATCTGGCAGATTGCCGATGTCAACAACAACCCTGAGGTCGGGCTCACCGTCAACCGTAAGTCACCATCATGTTCCGTTTGTCTTCTGGGGTGAGATAGCTGCCTATAGGTTACGTCCCCTATATTTAGAAAAAGTCACACATTCAAATATAAAGATCAATAAGAAATGCAAAATGTCTTATAGGCTTACGTTTTTGAATAAAACATTTTCATGGTGCATACTTCCTCATGTTTTGTCTGTAAGTGTTTGCTTTTGTCCTGAAGCCATCTCTCTGTCTTTGCTTCCATTGTGTGATGAGACTGTGCGTGACTTCTCTCTGTAACGCATGGCGTAGGCCATCTGAAGTCACTGTTCCCTCTTTTCAGCTTCCAGCAAAACTATCTCCTTCTACAACAAGGACACCAGAGGGGAGATCCAGAAAGCCACGTTCAAGGAGGATCAAGTTAAGAGAGTTTTCCACGGGAGCTTCCACAAGGTAAACACCATTTCAATAAGAACGGTTTGTGGACCATATGGTGACATTAAGACTTGGCAAACGAGTCACATATCTCTGCCTATTTGTCTATTTTTATTTCCTGAGAACATACAGATCAGCAATAATTTGAGATAATCACTTCCAAAACACCCAGTTCCAAAATCACATGAATAACTGATTTCTGCAGTAAAATGCTTTGATTATTTTACAAGGTGGAATAATTTCCCTGTCTGAAATGTATGATCTTGATATTATTCTGTTAAGATGTAGCTGATATGGTCAGTTATGTTTTTTCATAGCTTTTGTGGATTCGTTTTTTACCACACTTCCTGAGTGGATGATCTTGTGGATAATCTACATCAATACTAAGTTCTCGATAGGATCTGGTTACCTAACTCACAAGAATGTAAACCTTCTGACAATATTCTTATTTGATTCTGATGCCAAAAAGGAGTCTTCAGGCTTTTTTATAATCTGGCATTAGCTTTGTTTTCTGACAGACGGAAGGCAGTTATTTTGATGAATGATTTGAAAGGACTACATATTTTTCCAAAGGTTGAAGGAGACTTTGCTAAATCCGTGGTGACCTTCCACAATGTGCAACCAGTTATAGTCAGTTTAGCGATGGAGTGATAGAGCCTTACAGCATGCTGATTGGCCATTTTGCTGGCAGCATTTAGATAGGAGTCCTAGAACATTTGGAGGCAGGGGGCCATTATAGGATCAGTGTTACTGTTGATTTAGCTCATTTACAATAAATTAATTAAAATCAATATATTGGGGAAAATGGCCCGTCATGTGTTTGGACTGACAAATAGGAAGCTAGTTGTTGCATTTGCCAAAATAATGTTTTTTCAGGTGTATGTCTGTCAATAAAATGCTGCATTTTCTGTCAGAAAAAATCCTCTAAATAAGAGTTACATACCAGGTTTTCAGCAGGGAGAAATAAACAGATTATATAGACAAAAACATTCAACAAGACCAAAGACACCAAAGATGAAGGTTTTAACTGCACAGCTACAGTCTATAATATTTCATTGGTCAAGGCTTCTTAGCTCTGATTAAATAACACTGATGATCATGCAATTATTATTAAATAGATTCCATTGGTTCTCTAGATTGATTTAGTCAGTTCACTACATGCCACATTTGACAACTATGATATACAATGTTGTTGTGTCAGTCAAAATGACTGCCTGATTAGAGAACCGGATGCGGAATATCAACTGCTTGGGCCTAATCAAAGCAGAGAAGTATGTGAGACACCCTCATCATTTATAATATAAAGGTTGAACATACGGACTGAATGTTCCATCTAAAATGAAAGTAGCCTACTGTTTCCAATGGACTTGAAGAATGTTTCAAACATCCCTTTTTTAAGAGGACCAGTATGCCTCCTATTATGTAAAAATGCCAGTTAGTTATTTGTCTATTAAACATAATGCAGACCTTTCTCTAGTGTGGACATCTCCGTTCTAACATCAGATGTTCTTCCGCAGGTCAACAAGTCCACTTTAAAACATTTAGAATTTATGAGGGAGAATGGGGTAACCCATAGAACCTCAAGTTAATGTCAGACCGCAAAGCAGCAAGGCTAATTACAGCCTAATGTTATGAATGGGACCCTGGAAAATGTTGGATCAGGGATATACCCGATGACATTGGTGACATCAGCACCATGACATCACCAGAGCTCTACTTGGAAGCTAGCCTTGTTTAGTTTTTCTGCCTTTTGCTTTTGTGGTGCCTGCAGTCTCCGAGTGTTGTCCCGGTGGCTAGTTTGTGGTTGTGTAGTTACTGCTCAGAGGGAAAGGGTTTCTCTAGCGGTCTGTCTACCTGATCATTTGCTGGTCTGGTGCACGTGTGTGTGGTAGTTAGTTACTTGGTGTGGTTGTGTGTGTTTGTGTGCGTTAGGGTTTCCAAATGGTTCATTTACATGTGGGTTGGACTAACCTCAGTGTGTGGCTTCAGTCTAAACCAACCCATGCTCTGAATTGAACTCTAGTTTTCATATTTGCCAAGTGTAGTTAAATGTGTAAGACTGTCCTGCATATAGTTTAACAGCAGTGTGTATGTAACAGAGTGAAGACTGATTTCCCTTCGCTCTCTCCACTGGCCTGTGAATAAAACATTCTCTAGGTTGGCGATGTCAGACTACTCTAATGCAGCATGTGGGAAAGCTCTTAATTCTGCCTTTAGCTGACACTAGCCCTCTTTAAGCCACGAGGGATTCCCTCCCCATACTGCAGGGCTTTGGATTTTAGACAGGATTTTGACGAGGGGAAGCTTTTTTCATAAGCAAAAACGTTCCACTACAAAGGAGAGGGGAAAGTTTTGACCAATTTATATGTAGCATTCAGGGGTTTTGCATTTCGGCGATCAAGTGGAAATATTAATGTTTTTTGTGGTTTTGGTTATATCTGGATGTATTCACTTCTACTCTACAGGTTCCCCATACTTAGAGCATTACAAATGCAACTTTTATTCTCTGAGAGGAACCACACTCTCTTAAACTTTCCGTTCAAGGATTGGGTGGATTGGTTGGTTAGGTTTTGCCTGTATTTGCGTTCACTAATTGAGAGTGAGTGAGAGGAGAGAATGCTCTGAAGAATCCAAGCCATTTAAGACCTTGGTCTTTGGTCAGTTTCAAGCTGGTACTGTGCCATAGCTCTGACTACACTCTTTGTACTCTCATTATTACAGTGTTTCCTCTTCTTTTAAGTCTTACATTCCATGAGGTGGCCACACAGATTGTAATGACTCTAGCAACAGAACTAGACTCTTGAAAACAAAATGGGGACTTTATAACCAAGGTTACCCAAACTACTTTTCAGAAGCCCGGATAGGAATATCATTACATGGTCCTCTGAGACTTGACATTGGAGCGCTGATTTCTGGAATGATATTGCTGCAGTGGTACATATAAAATTATGAATGCCAATAGTCATGGTTTGGTCTTGCCTGTCTTATGTGGTTTGGGATCTATATAGATTTTTATAATCTGTGTGAGTGTTATAGTTGTCTCAGGCCTTTAATGTGCCATTGTACATTTTTTGCCATTCATTGATTGTGTATCTGCAGCTTCATGTGCCGTAACGTATTATATACACAGTACCAGTCAAGTATTTGAACGCAATTGACTGTTACATTCACATAATGATACTCAATGAGATGGAGCTCATTGATATATTATTTTGTGAATTCTAATTTTCCAAAAATATAAATCACTTTTTGGTGAGTTAGTTACTGTACAGTATAAGCATCCATAATTTGCACTTTTAGTATATCATTGAGTGTCATTTTGGTAAGCCCACAATTGCATCATGGCATGTATGTTCAAGCCAGAATGCTGAGGTACATTATCAAACATCCCTCTTGAGGTTTACCAGATACTGTGTTCTGTTGCCAAGGAAGTCCACTGTAATTTTGTGAGTGGTTGCCAAGTGCGGTTGTTATTGCTCTGTAGGACAGTAATGCTATCCTGGTTTCTCTGTCAGACTGAAAGCTTGTCAGATTTCTCCGGCAGAAAAATGCAACTGTTTAAGAAAGTATGGAAAGTGTAGCACATCTGATGGTGTACCACAAACGACATACTTTCAACATGTGGTAAGACTTTTTGGGCAAGAAATCTACACTGATAGCTGTGTATTGTTTCATGTATACCGTATAGCTTGCTGTTTCCTTTAGAATATGACATTGTGACTGACAACCTTTCCTTTAGGAAACCTGCCACTGGAATGTTCTTACGTGACACAACGATCTATAATTAACTTCATTGTAAGGATAGAATACTGAATAAAACATAATGTTAATGGTAGTGATTTAGTAAAATACAGTATCAGTATCGTCTTTATAAACATCTGAAGACGTCTGGGGTTTTGTTTCCACATGGTTTCAACTGTGTTCAACTGGGTATGGACTCTGCTTTTATTTCAAAGGGCAAACATGCCTTTCCATTAGAGAGAGAGGCCCTCTTTTAAAACCCTGAATGCCCTCAGTACTCTGTGCCAAGCCGTGATGTCTAAACATTATTATAGTTCATATTGAGAAGATTTGACTGGTCTTATCTAATAATAATCTTCTTCTCCTACAGCTTCACATCACTGTTTCGCCTGAGAGGGTCAAACTGAACGTGGACTGCCAGGAAGTGGCAGAGAAACCCATAAAAGAAGCCAAAAATATCTCTACGGATGGCTACGAGGTGCTCGGAAAGATTGCCAAGTCAGGAGGATCAAAGAGAGAATCAGCTACAGTAAGTGAAAACATTTACAACCCTTACAATAAAAAAACACTTGCATCCCTCTCACTCTCAAACAAGCTGTTAGAGCGAACTATGAGCCAAGGGCCCAGATTTCACACTGTGCTCTTTGTGTGTTGACACTTAATTTAGAGCTAACAACTCACAGTCATTGTTGGAGGGATAAAAGATGCTGCTCTCTCTCTCATGTTATCTGTGTTCCATCTATCTGTGGGGCCTGGCCAACCTCTGGGGCCATGTTGTTTCAGAGTCCTCAGTGCTGGAGCTCAATGGAAGCCACATGTAATGCCCATGTGGCTTCTTCGTTCTCGCCTCTCCTCTCTCTCTTCTGTTGAACAGTTCCAGCTGCAGATGTTTGACATTGTGTGCAGCTTAAGCTGGACCAACAGAGACAAATGCTGTGACCTCCCAGCCACGGTAAGAGCAGTGTCTGTGTGGATAACTATCTATTAAGGCCTCATACCTGCACAGTACCATCAAGTTTTGGCTACTCATATTTTACCATGCGATACTGAGTATTTATTATAGGTTAACACAGCCATTATAATCTTATGTTTGTTCTTTTGGAGTTCAAATGTCATTCTTAATAATGACTAAAGCCCGGCTGATTTTGAGTTGTACAAAAATTAAATGATTGCATAGCCTGGCCTGAATAGACCATTGTATTCGTCTTTAATTGCACTGGTCTCCAGAGATTTACCATCCCAACCGCACCAAAACAACTGGTCCCTTTGATCCAATGGTGACAGATGAAATTATCTATGATATATGTTTAGTACTAGCTACATGTGCACATACTATCTTTACTATAACCAACTACACATCTCTCAGTGTAATTTTCATGTTATTTATACATCATGTCAATGAATCCTGCACTAGAACATATTTCAGTATGCATCTTGGTTTTCTGGTGACTTGGGGATAGTGAGCTTCAAGGTGCCACTACCAGGTTTGGTTTACCATAGCAGTGTAACATATATTCTCTATTTTTTAGAAAAAGCAAGTGTTTTCTTACATTGTGGTCTTTCTCTCCCCCTCTCCTTCCATTCCCTACTGTAGAGAGATGAGCTCAAGTGCCCGGCTCTCCCCCACGCTTGCACATGTGCACAGGACAGTGTTGGCCCTCCAGGGCCTCCCGGCCCCTTGGTAAAGAACGCCAATCATTTCCTTCCCTCCTTGTTTTAGGGCAGTTTTCAGCCAACTTTTTTCTTGGGGCCAAGCTCCCTCTGTAACTATCTTGTGTGGCGATTAAATATTTCTCAGTCCCCACAACAATTATGATATAGGCATTGTGTTAAGGGTGTACTATTCTCCTGTTCTACAGGTTCAGCATGTATATTTTCCACTGGGGACACCCCTCCTGTGAGTGTTGCTGTGGAAACCATTTAGACGTAGGGTCAGATGAATAGCGTGCGATAAGATGTGGGCTCTCAGGCTTAGGGATGTGTCAAAAGATAAATGCTCATGGACAAAGAGGAAAAACCTACAAGTGGAGTCTGGAATGTTTTTTCTTCGCTTTGCAACCATTCTAAGCCCCTGTGGGGATTCCTGCTGGTTTGGGGTTTAGGTCTAGGAGCAGATCCTGTTGCGGGGATAGCTCTGACTTTTCATCTTTCATTCTTTCCTGATTTTCCCAGGGTGGACCAGGCACTAAAGGACCGCGAGGAGAGAGAGGAGACTCTGGCCCACCTGTAAGTAACGGCTCAGTATTCTTATCGATCCATTTAGCACACGCCTGGATCGATACTGAGCGTTTAGCAGACAGTCGCTAGATATTATGGTATTGTTACTATGGTCTGTTACCGGATCTAACTGTGAATCAAGCCATTTCCCATTGAGCTAACTGGGCTCCATTCCAGAGCGTGGATCATTTACAATGAAGCAGAAACTAGCCCGATGAAGTTACAGTTCACTATTAGTTTTCCCCATCAAACAAAACAGATTGTTAACATCTGAACTCACATATTAAATGCCTACTGTGTATTATTCAGATGAATTTGTACTGCGATTTTCCCCAGCTTGATTGAAGGATTGTATTTTTTCATTCCTGCTGTGGAAAGATATATCTTCAGGGATATATTGGAAAAATTGTTGAGAAGTAGCCTGACCGTGTTTGATTTTTTCGTTCTGCTTGGACTATAGGGATCCATGGGCCCCCGTGGAGATCAAGGACTCCCAGGACCATCCGGGCCCCCGGGTCCACAAGGCCCTAATGGATTGTCTTTGCCTGGAGAACCTGTAAGCAGCGCCCCTACAATGCTCTTAGATTCGGCCATTAGTGTCCATAGAACATGTCCTGAATAGAATGGACTGTATTTCTATATCTGTAACCATCAGTGCAACTGCCGTTCTGCTGTTGTGTTCAGTAGGATTTACAAGTGTGTGGGGACAGTAGGACCGTCTCCCTGTCTTATGATTTACACACACAATCACTGGCCGTTGAGAGAACCCTATTTATTCTAGCCGGTTATTCCTCCTAGACTGTTTCCTTTATCTGGGACATAAATTCACTCTCAGTGACAGGCTAAAAGACCTGTAAAACTAGCAGATCTGTGGTTGTCCTGAGTTGGAGTTCCCTTTGTACTTCAGCTACAAACCTTCCCCTCCTTCCTCTCAGGGCCGTCCTGGACCAAAGGGAGATCCCGGAGACCCGGGCTTGCCTGGGCGGCAAGTGAGTACAGCTTTCTTTTTCATTAGCTGCGGTTTTGAACAGGAAACCGGAGACGATCCTCACAACGAAACAGCGCTACTGGAGCCTGGAGCCTGTCCACATGGCAACACTGAAACCAGATTCAGAGTGGGAGGTAGACCATACAGCCCCAAGAGTGGGCGGTACACTCAATCAGTCTGGTGATTGACACCAAGTAGAAGGCCGACGGTGCAGTTAAGATATTATCAGGAGCCGAATGGTCTTGGCAGCAGGAGCAGAGAATTACTATGAACTGTACATGTTCCACTACTGTCCCACAAATGCTCATACCGTTAACCCAAAAGTCATGTGCACGGAATAGGGAACGGTAAACGGTTCATTGCTTTACCTGGCTGTCAGTAATTGGTGTGAAGACACATCAAATAAGCGTAAGTTCATGGAGTTAAACTCAGACCAAGACTTCTTTTACAGATAATCCAGGTCACATTGACCATGTGAGGTTGTTCTCCGTGTCTGGGAATATTTGGATCCCTTTTCA
This sequence comes from Esox niger, assembly GCA_016801105.1. NCBI lineage: Eukaryota > Metazoa > Chordata > Actinopteri > Esociformes > Esocidae > Esox > Esox niger. The sequence continues at coordinate 20,605 of JACXGJ010005240.1, forward strand.
TACTACATTGGATCAAAACGTGCATCTAGACTGAAGACAATGGGAATACATATCAGAATTCTAACCTGGCATCACCCATTTTATTGTCTCATCCATTGAAAGGACTTCCTGGCCCTTTATAACAAGGACCCCACCGTAAGACATTTTTTATGGATTGTTTTGGGTTCAACCAAACAACCTTCACCATGAAAAGGCTGTACCACCAATTAGTCATCTAAGAGTCCTGGATTCCAGTGTTAGTAGGGATTATCCTGAAATGGCAATAATGAGCATAATTTAGTAGGGAATTGTTCATCCCATCAAGGACAAATTTGGGAATGTGAAGTCAACCATATGATTGTAATAATACCTAAGAATAATTTATTTGAGTATCCTTCAAGAAGTCCTTCATCACTTTAAGATGACTATGATTGTTGCAGCCTTGGCTGTCGAAAGCTCCTGCCGTCAACATATGTACATTCCAACCGCCAAAACCAGCATCCTCATGTCCTGGCGCTAAGTCACATCTGGGGTGTATCGTGTTCTCACTATATCCCGTGGAAACTGGAGAGAAACTATTACAATAATTACAAGTAACCATCATTTTGTCCAATATGGAACTGCCATTTTGGACCATTTGAGCCCGTGTTGATGATGCATTTGTTATTGTCACTAGTTTGACTGAGTGTGTCATGTTCCTGTAGGGCCCCCCTGGTGCTGCTGGACCTATGGGCCCTATTGGACCGGCTGGAGCAAGGGTAAGACCTGTCTGTCTGCACATCAACACCGGTCTGTAGCGGCCCTGTTGAAAGGCCACCAATCCAGGCAACACCTACTTAAGCACGTTAGCCTGTTAACACCTACCTGACCCAACTGTGCGCCGTTAAACTGTGGGGTGCTCACACTGTTTGAATGCATTTTAGTGATGTCGCTCCCTAAGTTAGAAGATGTTGTCTGGCTCTGTTGGACTGCGGCGCTAATGTCCACTATAAGGATTGAGCTCTAGGGAGATTACAGAGGTCTGGTTTATTTCACTTTAGCTTCGTCTCTTGGAATCTCATCTCTGCATACAACATACAGTACATGCACAGGCATGAAGTGAATGCAAACATTATGTTCAAACATTGACATCTTCATAGCGACAATTTCAAAACTAAAGCTACAACAATGGCATATTATTTTAAACGAAGCGTGACTTTTATTATTTCCTTTTTGTGATTGTCTAATAAATCTTCTTCCCTAGGGACCACCAGGGAAAGAGGGTCCATCAGGACCCAGAGGACCAACAGGACCAGTGGTATGTAGAACAGTCTCCTAGGAGTCTGCATTTCTTCCTGCTAATGTAAACTATCAATGTTAGCTAGCTTGAAGCACTTGGTCACAACAAAAACAGAGTCCATCAACCAGTAATGAGGATTTGTGTTATTCTCTTTACTGTGGTTGAGACCTGCCTCTAGTTAATGGACAACCCATGCCAAAAGGCAGCAGGCAAGCATTATTTGGACGGATCTGAAGACTATATTAGGTATAAAAGAACGGAAAATAAGTCTGGCTGCACAGCAGATGGGGAATGTCCTGTAAAATGAGAAGTCACAAAACAAAACAAAAATATGGACAAACAGTACTGAGAAACCGTAAGCTAAATTATGAAAATAATTATAGTAATGGATTTGGGAGTGTCTGGAGGAAATGTAGAGGCTCAAATTCCTTTGATACTTTAAAAACTGTTTTTGCTGGCAAATTTAGCAAATTTTCATAACAGAAAAGGGAACACGGGATAAGCCTTAAAATTAGATATCTAGAATTTTGCTAAGTTAATGTGAAAGATGTAAAAAAAATCTATTTCCGTCTATCAATATAGACCAAACACTACCTTCCTACAACATGACTAGTAAATAACTTGGGTTGTAAGACATTACATTTTAAAATGTGATGATTTTAGGCTAAATTATGAATACGAAGTAGCTTGAGTTTAGGTCTTGTTGATGGAACAGCCAGAGACACAGCAGCCAGAATGCCAGTCTTGGGGCTCCTCACCAGGTTCTCAGTCTTTGAAGTTCACAGACGGGCCTCCTTTGTAGTTTAACCACATCCACCACTGAATGTTGTACACTTCAGCAGCTACTTTAAGAGCCTGAGAGATCACCAGGCCTTGGCAGTAGTCAGCTACATTCTCCATTCATGCCAGTCTCTGTCAACCCATGTTCAGAGTCCACAACCGCTCAGAAACCAGGGCAGGTCTTTAGTCAGTCGACGATGGATGTACATCTCAGGATTGGGCCAATCCTTATTATACAGCAGGTTAATTAGCTTTCAGCAACTGGAAGGGGTTGTTGTGATTATGTTTACTGTTTGGTATCTATAACAAATTTACAATTACACCTGTCCATCTTTTTCATCATCTAGGGAAATCCAGGATCTCCAGGATCACCAGGAAACCCAGGAAGCCAAGGAAAACAAGGAGACACAGGGAACCCAGTATGTACAAAATACAAGTCTGTCTGGACGTGTAACTGTCATAAAAGACGTAATTACCAAGAGTTGAATTTAGGTGAACTCCATTTGGGGAAACGTGAAGTAATGGTTTGGTAACAAGGGAATAAAGAGGGCACTACAACCTGGTCTGATTCCAGGTTGTGTCACGGCCATCTGTGAATGGTAGTTTCCAAGGGTGGTGCACGTTTTTCGTAGTATCGAGTGGCCTATGGTAACGCAGCGGGTAATTCCTGGCCAATCAGGCTCCTGTGCCGTAGATTACCTGGGTTGTCAGTTGACTGATGTTCCCTCTTCAGCACATTGGTTTGTCTGACATGAAGGTAGCCAGTAGTGTTGATACGAAGCAGTATGCCTTACCAGAACATGTTTTGGAAGAGTGCGTTTTTTGACTGTCGCATCTCCCAAGCCCGCTGGGGAATCGCTGTACTACACAGTTGGAAACTACAGTGTTTGCGAGAAAATACGGTGGACATTATTTTTTCAGTGAATGTTGGTATTTTGGTGCATATGAATATAATTAATGTTATTGAGAATATTCATGTTTTGTCTCTTTCAGGGATTGGCTGGAATAAAAGGAGAAAAGGGAGAGAGAGTATGTACTATATCCTGATGTCAATACATGTTGTAATTTTCAGAATAGCCCTGTCTCACCATCAAATATGTTCATTTTAGGAATAGTTATGTCTCACCAACAAATTTATTTTCAGAATAGCATTGCCTTGTCTCACCAGCACACATCTGTTTTTAGGGGGACTTTGCATCTCAGAATCTGATGCGGTCCATTGCCAGACAAGTTTGCGAGCAGCTTGTGAACAGTAAGCGCCCACAAAGACCTTTGCGAACCTGTGTGTGTTAAGTGCACGAAAACAATTAATTGTCTGACATCATATTTTTATTAATTCCTCTCAGGTCAAATGAGCAGAATTGATAATATGATCAACCAGATCCCTACTGGTTACCATAACAACAACCCGGGCCCTGTTGGCCCCCCTGGTCCCCCCGGTAACACGGGTCCTCGTGGAGAACCTGGGCAAACCGGAAGAAATGGTTTCCCTGGAAACCCTGGCTCACCTGGAAGTCAAGGAGAAAGAGGTGTGTGATAGTGTTCTATTTGTGTATGAGTGTTTTATTACCTACTGTTTTTTTTTGTATAGCTATTAAGTGAAGCGCACCCTATCAGAGATGATGATGATGAATGATGAATGCATATGGATGTTGACCCGGGTACCTCAGATGGGATGGCACAAATCGTGTTAGCACTGTCCAGCTTTAAGTGTGGTAGGTAGCGTAGCAGTTAAAGCATCCGACTGGGAACCGAAATGTTGCTGGATTTAATCCCTGAGCAATCTGCTGTTCTGTCCTTGAGCAAGGCCGTCAACCCTAACGTCTTTCGTAAGTCGTTCCTAATCAGAGTCTGTCAAATTAATAAAATATATCACAAATAATAGGACAAAACTTTCATTCCTCATATGGTGTTCTGTCCTTCAGCAATGCAATAAAGACCTCAAGTGCTTCAGTGTGTCAGTCAACTTAATCAGATATAAGAAAATATGGGTTTGGGGTCAGATAAGACTTTCCTAATGGCTCTTTAATGGCTTCTTGTGGTAAGTTGAGCGTCTTCAAGCTTGATCATGGTTGAGAATGCATGTCCTTCCAAGCACACCGGTGAAGGCCAGTACTTTCTGACTGATGAAGCACCGTGATGAAACGCTGCTTAAAGAGATGTGCTAGGCAGAACGCATGTGTCAATCTTTGATTAACCTGCCAGGGGTTGCTGTGATGTGGCAAGGTATAAGCACAAATTGGATTTCACAAAGTTCATATTTTTCTAACAAAATAATACAAAGAACTAACCAGAATTTTAATGTATGACCTGTATGTAGGACAGTTTGTGCACATGTTCATCATCTGTTACCTATTTCTGTGGTATAATTAAACAAGGTAAATATGTTGTATCCCACGATTGATGTGTGACTAACACATTACATGTCATTTCTATAGCTCCCCTTTGGGCTAATCAGAATAATATAGTTCCTGCAGAATCTCTAAGGCAAAAGGAACTGTTGACTTTAAGTTTAGGGAAAATTGGGCCAGCATTGTCTAAGATATCGCATGTGATTAACTTACTTGAGAACGATCCACAGTTCCCCTCAAGCACAAACATCTAATGGCAGATCTGATTGCAAGCAATTGTCCGTGACCTCAGCTAGCCTAATAGCATAGGTTAAAGTTGGTAGATGACATCATGTTAAGACTTGGTTATCTGCCATCAGGTTTCACAACCTACAGTGAGTTTGATCCCTGCAACAGTTTCCTTCATACGCAAACATACTCGTTTGTGTTTTCCAGAGTAAATATTTTCTATAGCATATACATGGCCTTTGCATATTGAAAATGTTTATGATTACTAATAACCTGTTTGCTTTGTCTGATTGCTTTTCAGGAATTCCAGGCGAGAAGGGTGAGAGAGGATCTCCTGGAGTAGGTCAGAGAGGACCAAGAGGACTCAGTGGTCCGCCTGGTAAGATTTGGACCAGCAATTTTTCACTTAGCCCATACAAAAACTGACTTCACACATATGGCTCTGTAAAAGCCTTGATCTCACTAGAACATCCTTAATGCACAATCCATCTGCAATGCACCTATTCATCTGTAACAACAAGTAATGGAACATAAGAATCTTCCCACATGCTTTAAACTGTTGTCTTCTACAAGTGGAGACGCTGCGTTCACAACCATTCCCAAGGAATCAGGCAGCGCAGGGTAGCAGGGGTGGCTGGGTAATAAAGTGGTTGGTGTTAGGCCAGTTAGATCCATTTCAGAGGATTATATGCTAATAGCTGTATTATTCTATGTTGATATAACTCTGTTCTAAATGAGGCCACTTTAAAATAGCATTCCCCTTTAATTGATTTTCAGCATGTGAAGGCTTTCCTATTACAGGGGGTAGAGGACTAGTGGAAATATCACGCAATCCACTGATGTCTACTTCCCACGTCCAGTTGAACAGTGCCAAGTCTGTTTCTGTGAATGAAGTTCAACAACTAAGCAGTAGTAGGAGGAAGCTAGCTTGCTGTCTTCCGTGACTCATTGTTGAGTGGGAAAGTCAGATTTTGTACAATGAGCGTTCCTTAGTGGTTCCTTCACTGACAACACATGTGCTCACTTAAGAGAGTAAGAGGGAGAGAGTGGGGGGAAATTCCATCTTGGTTTGTACTGTCTAGACAGACTGGGGCAGGGGGTAAAGTCACACAGCCCTGATGGCTGTTTTTTTAAGACTTTTAATTGAGCCATCTAAATATTTTAACTATAGTAGTCGAAATGTTCCAGGTTTCCCCTTCCCGTTGGGATTTAAGGAGTCAGGGGGTTTTCACTCTGAATATTGAAATCTTGTATGACTATGACAATATTAATCCATGTAATTTGCATGAATTATCATTAATTAATCCCAGAAGAATATGTCTTGAACTGTTAAGGTTTGACAGACAATAGCAACTTCGCTTGCCTGGCTAGGCTATCCCAAAATAAAGTTATTGAACATATATTGACTATAAATAAACGTATTAGTGTACTTTGAATTATCAGTGTCCCTTCAGCTGTCCAAGCTACAGTAACTGAACCAGTATGTTTTCACATTGGTTGTCAGTCTCAACACAGCTGTAGACTTTCTTGATGTAAACAAGCTGTCAAGCATACCGCAGTTGCTTTCTAGTCTTCATTAAGTTTTCACACAACATTGCCCTTTGCAATGCTAGGGCCACCAGGCGAGGCGAGGACTGGTGCCACGGGGCCTACAGGCTCTGCTGGGCCCCGTGGCCCTCCAGGTCGCCAGGGAACCCCCGGGGTTAGGGGGCCTCCAGGGCCCCCTGGCTACTGTGACTCCTCGCAGTGTGTTGGCATTCCTTACAACGGACAAGGTTATCCAGGTATGTCCTCGACTCTTTGCATGGCAGGATTGCTGAGAACAAAGTGAATGGATGTGATGTGCGCCCACTAATTTATTTTGCAACTTACATAGGGATATGTGCTCAGCAGCTAACTGTATGCTCTGTTTCAATGTATGGAGACCTTGGGGCTTTACGGACTCTAAACAAAATGCAATTCTAAACTTCCTGCAATGGCTCGGGCGGACTCTGGTTCACACAACCCACGTTTGACAACATCTTGTACCCTATATTTTCAAGGTCTCCATATGTTTGCTGTAGATTAGATATTCATAATAGCATGTACACCACTGCTAAATAGGAATAGAAATGGCAAATGCCTTTTCCAACCGAGAGGCTTAACCCCCTGTTTGAACTGTTTTCAGGTCGGTCCTAGTAAACTTTCTAAGCTGCTTACACTTTGAAGTCCTGTTTCTGAGATGTTAGCTCACTGGCTAATGAGCCCTTAAGGATAACCACCAAGGACTTAAGTAATGAACGACGATAAATCCCCAAAACGAAACAAAAAGGAGTGGACTGGCACTAACACCACTACACAGCTACTATCAGACAAGCTGCAGAGATGGCAACCCTACTGGCCTGTTTGCATCTTGAACCAAAACCCAGCAAACAGAGAGAGGGCTTCTCTACGCGGGAAAGCATGTAAAAAAAAAAAGAAAAAATAAACCAAAAACTACTAACAAAGTGGAGTACCTAACTATAGAATGTCAGTGTTAACATGTCTAGATAGAGGTGATGTCTGTAAATAAACTAATTGTGCCTTGTAAATGATGTTTAAACCACACGATCCACTAAAATCAGTTAACATCTGTATCTAGCTTGTGCCTTATAACCCGCTTCATACTGACATACTGCCAGCATAACCTGTGTTTTATGACGGCCTAGCTACGGGATTTACACAGCTAATGCTCCAGTCCAAACTGAAGCATGTGCCATTTGTACATTTAATCATCACATTCTTTGTTCGTTTGCGCAATCTACGTTAAATGTCCTATCTCTTCCATTTGTTAGAAAACAGAGTGTTAATTTGCTGTCGTACATGTGCTTGCTAATTCCTCAGTGTGGTTTAGGACTAGCAAAAGTATATAAGCTAGTGACTGTGTTCTTAGACTTTTTTTTTTTTACTAATCCTATCCCAGATATATTACTTGTATTGATATGTATGTTTAATTGAAGAATGTGCTGATTTTGGTTGACACATATAACATTAAGGGCAAGAGTGTATGAAATTATTCTAAAATTCTTAGAAGCAGAGTGTTGAACAGATATAGAGCTGTTACTTTTCTTAAAGTAAATACCTCGGTTATTACTCATGTTTAAGACGCTTTAACACATTTCTTAGACTGTCAACTAATGTACTGTTTGACTGGCCAAACTAATATTTCTAGCCACCGGCTACGAGCCCAACCCTGAAACCTACGTAGTCGCTATAGCCGAAGAGGAAACAGAAGATGAATCTGAAGCAATACAATCGCCAGGTTACTCACGAACCCAGCGAGGAAAGCGGTCACTATCAAGAGACGCTATTGAAAGGATAGCACAGTAAACAAGCCTAAAGCTATACTGAATTTATATCCATTATCCCATGTGCAAGTATTAAGTGAAATTCAGAGAATAAAATCTACGGGTTTGATACCCCTGGCTTTATTGAACATATATTTTTTGCATAAACAAAGTTTAGCCAGATTAAGTGGAAAAGAATGTAGACATGTTTTCATTACCAACCTGTGTGCTTGCTAGCTGTTCTCCTACGTGTTCCTGCTTGTAATATAACTGCATTGGGTGTTTATTAGAGTCAAATTCAAATGCACTAATCACATCAAGGTCGGTACCTACTCTGGGCATTAAACAATTACGTCTGTCTTGCCCTCAACATTAACCACCATTCCACAATGTTAAGCAGTCTGCAGTTCTATTGGAATCACTCACATTCCTCATCAGAAGGAGAGTTAATGGTTCTAGCTCCCTTTATGGTTTCCAAAGAGTTACAGTTGTTATTAAATCAGTCTCTTTACTTTCGATCAAATCTGTGTGTGATTTTATACCAACTCTTGAGTTTCACCAGCTCATAACAGATTTATGTTTGTGCCAAAGGTGGAGATGCATGTCTCTGTTGTATATTTAGGATCACCCTCCCAACCCAAAAAATCAGAATATAGTTGTTGTTTTGTATCGGTACAAAATGCAGTTCAACTTTTTGCAAGACTATGGACATAGAATTGCGTCTCCATGTTTTAACTGCACATTGTGAATTCCACAGCCTTATTTTCTTATTTATTTCTGAAACAGAAGAGGCATTTTTCAATAAAACTACTGAAAATGTATGTTTTGTTTTATTATTATTTATGTGGTGTCTAAGTCAGTGGACATTTTTTGATGAATTCAGTGTAGCTGAACACAATGGATACACTCTAGCAAATGTTTATCCCTTAAAATATATTTACTGCAATGAGTACACTTTTAAAGGTTCATTCTGCAGTTCCAACCATAAAAAACAGTCACCCTGCAAATGCTTTGATAAAGAGCTGAGAGAAAAATATATAATGACTTCCAAATGCAAAGACAGACAATGTGAAAGACCATTGACATGTTCATTTTATCCGAATGATCTGACATGGTACAGTTTACTAATTGCAGATAATTTCGTATAATGAGACATTGGTCTGATAGCTTTCCAAAATTTTCCAAAGTTTTCCAGAAGTCAATTTTTAAGGAATTGCTGGATATGGGATGGAATAAGCTTAAAATCCATGGACCGGGATACCTGAGAATGTTGATATATTTATGGAGTTTTGCTACCATAGTTGCACTACTGTGACCAGTGAACCATTTGTTTCACTGACAGACTCAATGACAGACAAATGAAAATACAAGGCCTCAAATCAAGACTAGATATTCGCAGCCCTCTTCTGCATGCACTAATGCTGCAAACAAACCCAGGTGTGTAAAGTTATCAAAAAAGACAAGTATAGATAGATAGATAAATAGGTAGATAGGAGGTGAATTTCTGTTTAGGTCTGCATACTGTCCTCCGTTGAGAAACAAAAGCTCATTCTCTGCTGAAGTAGGTAATTAAGGAGGTGAGCATATAAAAAAAATTCTACTTACTGACTACTTATATTGCTCATTTCTGAGCGACAGAGAGGACAGATCTTTTTCCCAAAGGAGAATCTCTCATATGGTGACCTTGTTGGTTAGTACCTTTTGGTTCCTCTTGGAGAGGTCACAAATAGGAAACTCCTTTTGATGTCGGGGATTCCTTTATGTAGGGATGTATTCATCAAAGACTTCAAAAATGCAACGCACAGTTAGCCTTTTGATTTTAAAAGTTTCCCAGGCACTCATCAAACTGTATAAGTATAAAAGCCTTTGGCATGACCACATGGTTCAGGTTAAATTCTTCAGACTCGGTACGTGATCTGAAGAAAAACGCTTAGTGTAATCCAAAATGCAGTCCATTAAAAAGTCAATTCATTTAATGTCACTGGTTGAATAGCTTTTTAAATATCAGAAATTGATTGATATGTAGCCTAATAACAATTATGTGACAGTGATCAGGTTTTCACTCCTATGAATCTTGATCTGAAAGAGCACCTGGAAAATGTCTGCCCATCAGCATACCCAAAAACAAACAAAGCACTCATGAAAACTACCTTAATGTGCCTGAATGAGGTCGGAATTGTGACGTAAGGAACAACTGAAATTATTTCTATTCATCATGATGAAGGGAAAATAAGTTTAAAGGGAGAGTTTAACAGAAGGAAGCCCTCAAGATAGAGTGGGAGGAGAGGCATTTGGCAGTAAAAAATGCTACCACTTGCAGACATGGGAAGCTTTGATGATAACAGTTATTCTTAGCAGTCAATGAAGCCAAGTTTATTCACACTATGTTCCTCGATACAAACACTAACCGTTGCATATTGGTTTATTGGTATATTGTATATTCAAATGAATTTAAGAAATACTTTTAATTAGATTTGAGTCAAATAAGTCAGAGTTCATAAGTGTGTTATTAATTTATAGCTGCCTGTGGGTAGGGTTTTGTGGCCAGATGATATGTGTTAGCCTTTAAACAGAGAAGAAAAGCTACCAAGATACAAAACTGGAATCCGAACACAGTTACCATAAAAGTAACCTGAACCTCATGATCTTTAACCATAAAAGGAAATATGAGCATCACAGTAGTAAGACTAAAATATTTTGCCTAACAATTTAAGTTCAACGAGAGCCACGTTCTGTTTTTAATATATAAACTGCAGCATTAAAATGCAGCTTTGTGTGCAAGATGATTTTAATGCCAATTTGGACAATTGGTCTGATTATGAAATAATTATTGAAAGACAAATGTTAAATGAAACTACAAAATAGACGATTCCATGAAGGGAAGCATCCTTCTTTAATGATAATACTTCCTTAAATAAAAAAACAATCAGAGATGATCCAGCATGAGTTGATAAGGAGGCCTAGGGTTTAGGGGACCTGACTACATTTCAGAAGGTCCCTGTTTCTTCTCTTCCAAACCTCAATGTGAATGCCTTGTCGTTCTGTCCCTGAGCAAGACAGTTCACACAAATTTTTTCTCTTCCCCCATAACATCCCCCCCAGGTTGTTGCTTTAAATAAGAATATGGTCTGATTCTACTTGGTTACAAAAAGCTGTCATATACTGTAATTATCCAAGAAGATCAGAGTATCATCTTAGAAAACACTTCACTACTGACTTGGATCATAGTACCATGAACTAAACTGTCTCATTTTGAGTTTGATGCTCATATTCTGAAATAGCATAAATTACTAAGTGTACAGAACCATGTTGTTTGCTCAGAGAAATCCAGAGGCCCCTAAACTCATAGGAAGGCCTTTTATCAATTAACAACCATAGCTACCTTGGGGGGGTTCCTGAAGGTTTTTGACTGGTCAAGTCAATCACCCAATTTGAATCTAATTGAGCATGACTTACACAAGCTGAAGATGTCTGAAGTCAAAATGGTCCTGAAATGAGCAAGAACTGAAGATGACTTCAGTACAGACTTGGCAAAGTATTGCCAGGAAAGATGCCCCGAGTTTAGTGATGTCTATTAGTAACAGACACACACTGCTAAATGCAAAGCACTAAAAATGACCACTTCATTCAACATAATACAAAACATGCTGCATTTTTGGGTTCATCCAGTATGGTTCAAATAGCTGAAATGAAAGCTGTAGGCGGCTCTTAAATCCCATAGTAGTTGTATCATTTCAAATTAAAATAAAACCTCGGAACTGTCTAAATACTTCTAGAAATTACTATATTAAATTTAGAAATGACAACCATGTTTAATGTATTCTTGATGAAAAGGTTCTCTCAGACCACAGGACTAAATGATGTTCATGCAATGTGTCTGGAATATAATTGTCTACCAATAGTTTTAAAACGTTTTTTGTTTGTTTGGCATGTCTAGTCATCCAGCAGAGTCCCCAAAACCTGTGAGTATACATCTGTGATCACTTTGTGGCAAATGTTTAAAACGGGCCATGTTCCAGAGACTGTGATTGTGAGCTATCCCTACCGACTCCCTACTTCCCCTCCAGTTGTATCCCTCATTGTTAGACAAGGTACCAGCCTGATTTGGCTTAGACCTGCAGTTTTTGTACAGTATGTTTAATTTTGTTTGATTAAATCCCTGCTGTCTTTGATGACCCCATACACTGCATTTGGTCTGCTGCCCTGCACAGGTGGGATGATAATCAACTATTTCAGAAAAAATACTGCATGTGATTCCTCGACTGCATCATGTCAGTGGTGTTGATAAGCATTGTACCCTGTACATGTCGAATGCCTTAATTGAAATATCTGAGATTATTTTGTAGTTTGGTATTGCGCTGTATTTTCCATCCCTATTTCTGTCAGATTATTGAGATGGAAGCTTCATTCGTGTTTCACTGTACAGTGTAATCTATGTCCATGCTGTGTGACGGATGCTTCACTCTGCCTCAGTGGGAGCGACACCCCTGATATCTGGTATGTATGGTATGTGGTATATTAAATATTGAATTAGTAGCCTGATATAATATTTTAGTCAAAACAGTCCATCACACTGCTTTGATGTAACCTCTTACAAGATGTCTACCTGCGTGTGTTTTAAAAAATACCTTGCCCCCCAGTGTGGTGTATCAGTCCTTCATTCACGCCGACCCCATGAGGACCGATCCTGGAGACATAATAATGGTCATATTGGCAAGTCAAAAAAAGCCTGTCCGTGTGTGTGAAGGTTCAGAGAGCGGGAGACCTAACCACAGTAGCTCCCATATGCTTCTGATTTATTACACATAGCTGAATAAAAGATCAAAGTAAGTCTGCATCTTTGGTACAATTCATTTTAAGCTATCAATCAAACCATATGATTTATACTGAGTCATTGCATAAAGCACCACATATTTGAACTCTGCGATGTGTAAAACAACAACTCCATGGTTTGAAATTGAACAGACACTGAGATAAATAATATCCCACACAATCAAACGCCCATGAAGGAAATGACACATACAAATGTGCTGAAAACAGCACTGAAATCTAAATTTTAATGAAATAATTGTAATGGTTATTGTTAAAGGTGTTAATTGTCCATTTTTGTAGGGGTAAAGTTGCAAACATTTATGGTATGGTTTCAATAATTCAATAAAACCTTATTTAAAGTGGTTAACTTTCAATTGGGTGAGTTTTATAACAAGTTGGAAACTTGGAAACACATTTTACTTCTGGTTACTTGAACCTTCACATTTCTTTTGCTTTTGTCAAAGTGTGTCTGGGAGGCAAAAGTTAACCACCACAAATGTCCTGAAGTCTTTGTCTTTAATTTCAGATTTCTTCAAAGGCAGCATATGGAATTAATTTAAAATGCTCATAGCATGGATCATTCAGTAATTTCAAATAGACTGTTGAGTGTAGAAAACATTCAGAATTTGCAGTGAAATTAGTCTTCACTGCAACTGTGCAAAGCTGCAAATGATTCCCACCATACAGAGAACAAACCCCAAATGCGATCATGTCCCTTGGATTGTACTTTGTAACCCTAATGGTCAAGCCCCTACAGTTATTGTGATTTTTTTTTTTTTCGTTGTCTAACACAGCTTTCCACAAACCCTATACTTTGAAATATATACTGTGAAGGTCTTAACAGCTAGTTTGCTCTAGTCAGAAGGACACAGAAAAAGCATCTAACATAGACACATTCTCATCTATTTATAACACAATGTGATGATGTTGCACAGTTTCTCTGTGAGAAAATAGAAATTGACTGTTTTACAGTCAGTCATTTATCTTAAGATAGCTAGGTGGAACAACAAAACAACTCATAGTAATTCATTTTAGTATGGATATTGAGCAGTCAGACTGTATGCATTTTATGTCAACACACAAAAGCCCCAAATATTGGACAAACTGTCCCTGTTTTGCAGTGGGACAGAATGAAAAGGCCCCACATTTCTGCTGATTTAAGAGTCTGTATTCAATCATGCAATTTATATGTTCATAGTCCCAAAACACAATGTAAACTTCATCATATTTTTCTTCTACAGTTTAAAAAGTACATTTAAAAAACAAACTCAGGAATTTGGTTAGGCATTTATGAGGGTAGTTTCAAAACTGTGGAAAGTGATTTTGAATTTGTTGCATTAGAAAATATTAGAGGACAAGGAACTCATTGGACCCAGATGTCATTTTAACTTTTAATTCTAATTGAAAAAAATGTGTTAACTACTGGGAATTCAACAGAAAATGAGTGGAATTTTTTGTACATTTATAGTCAAGTTATAGATGTGCACAATATCAAAATACAATTGCTTTCTTTATGGAGAATTACATAGATGTTTTTCCGATGTCATTAACTTTTCTGTTTTTAGGTTTCACCACTACACAAATACAGTTTTTGTACAGTTCTGATACCAAACAAAAGTTTCCCCAACTAACTAATATTCACAGAAAACTTGGCTGGTGCAGAAAGTATTTAATTATCTGTCAAAACAACCAAAACAATACTTTGGAACAAAAGGGGGTTCTCCACAAAGGTCACGCATTCAGCGTTCACATTTTCCATGGAGATTCCAAAAGCAACAGTGAATCCACAAATCCACTTGAATGTGAATGTGGAGGAAGCCAGGAGCTCCCTCACTGACTCATTAAGTGGGGCTGTCCGGTCCTTAGTCTTGAATTAAAGCCTGTCCCCATCCTTTCCTGTCATTACATGTCCCTTCCATGCCCCCACGCCCCCACACTGGAAAAGACAAATGTGGAAATACCTTACAGTGTATACAGACAGAATCAGTTTCAACTAATTCCATAACATTTTCTGTGTCTAGTTTCCCAAAAATTGCAGTGAAAAGATTATATGACTTTCAGCTATGATGTCAAGTGTAGACAATAAACAAGAAGCTCCAGTGTAGACAACTGATTTACATTTTTACCAAGTTATTTATTCTGGTGTGTTATTTCTATGTGAAAGATGCAGTCTCAGACTTTTGCAAATAATATACAGCTCTGGAATAAATTAAGAGACCCCTGCACCTTTTCTTTTCCTTTCCAAAAAAGTTGGAAAGAAAGGTTTTGAGTGGGGAACAGATGGGTTAAAATTAAGCGACCACATCAAATTGTACGCTTCTGTTCCTCACTCAAAACACTCCTTTTCAACTTTTTTGGAAAGGAAAGAAAATGGTGCAGTGGTCTCATAAGTATTTCTAGAGCTGTATATATAAATTATAATAATAGCATACGTATTTGTGTATATGTTTATATATTTGAATTGCTAATATCCAACTTTTTTGACTCAATAGTGTCACATAAATCCCAGAAGGCCTCTAATATTCATCCTATCTGTTCATCCTATCTGTGTTGTTCATCCTATCTGTGCTCCTGTCGGAGAGGAGAGGGCGTAGAAACAATCAAGGCTGTCATGCAGGGAAAGGTGAGTATGAATCACGGGGCCCATGGCTTGGCAGGGCCAAATTATCGTAATAATCTCAATGCCATCTATAAGTGAGATAGCCCCGGGCGTAGATCTTGTCAGGTGGCCCAGGATTCCTGGCAATCGCCCTGCTCAAAATGACAGTCTTGGCCTGCGTCACTATTGGGCTGCTGTTGGTCGAAATAGCGTGTGCAAGGACTGGAATGGACTGCAGGGCAATACTCCAGAGAGGAGGTACATTTTGGAACGAGCTTAGTCAGCTTTATTCCCTGAGTATGTTTACAACCCCATGCCCAAAAACATTGGTACGCTCTATAAAATGGAAATACAAACCGAATGCAAAGATTCAATAGAAAATAGTACAAAGATAACATATCAAATGCAGAAACGGTAAAATGTCCTTGTTCCTCATACCCATATAGTATATGCCCACTTTGAATTTCATGCCAGAAACATGGAATGTGGCAACAAAAGAATGGAAAAGTTGTACAGTACAAAAACACAGACCTTGTGGAACATTTCACAACTGGCAACAGGTTAGTAACATGATTGGGTATAAAAAGAACATTCCAGGGAGGATGAGTCTTTCAGAAGTAAAGATGCGAAGGGATTCACCACTCTGTGAAAGACTTCACGGGCAAATTGTGCAACAATTTAAGAAGAATTTCAGAAGAAATCTCTGTACGCAGGGGACAATGCCGAAAACCAATATTGGATTACCATCACCAATATTAGGGCCTTCAGATGGCACAGCATTGTTCTGTAGTGGAAATCTTTGCATTGGCTCGGGAACACTTCTGAAAACCATTGTCTGTGAACACAGTATGTTCCTGCATCCACAAATGCAAGTTAAAACTCTACTATGCAAAGGCGAAACCATATATTAACATGATGCAAAAACACTGCCACCTCCTCTGGGACCAAGCTCATTTAAGACGGACTGAGGTGAAGTGGAAAACTGTCCTGTGGTGTGACGAATCAAAATGTAATTATTTTGGGGAATCATGGACGCCATGCCCTCTGGGCTAAAAAGGAAAGGGACCACTTGGCTTGCTTTTAGTGTACAGTTCAAAAGCCAGCATCCATGATGGTATGCATTAGTGCACATTGCATGGGTGACTTGCACATCTTTGCTTAACAATATATACAGGTTTTGGAGCAACATAGGCTGCCTACCAGACAACGTCTTTGTCAGGAAGGCCTTGATTATATCAGCAAGACAATGCCAAACCACATTCTGTACGCATTACAAGAGCATGGCTCAATAGTAAAAGAGTCTGGGTGCTAAACTGGCCTGTCTGCAGTCCTGGACTTGTCACACATTTGATGCATTATGAAATGAAAAATAGGATAAAGGAGACCGGACTGTTGAACAGCTGAAATCCTATATAAACAAAAATGGAAACTTTCAATACTACAACAATTGATCTCAGATTCCAAAATGCTTTGACTTTGCGATGTTGGTGTTAAAAACCAATGGGACCAAAAACTTAAACTCTACATTTGTATGAGATATGCGAAATGACTGGTGGATATATAACATCTATGGATTTACAGTAGATGCACATGTTAACACTAGTAACATAGGATTTGATGTTGGTTCTGTATGTGCTGGGTTCTACTTGAGCCACTGTAGTCAGTGGACCTCAAAATACTCTAACACAACATTCCTTCTCATGGCTTTCACTTCAACCATATGCACTGTCTGCGCAACCTTCCCACTTGGAATTTGCCCTCAGCGATTCCAAGGTGATGTTATGCAGACTAAATTCCACAAGGTTAGGACAGTGTCATCCTATTCCCTGGCAGGTTTAGAGCTTTAGAACAGAAACTGAAGATAACCACTTTGGGTCCTGCATCTGCCTATGTAACCAACTCTCTTTCGCAAGAAGAACTTTCTGTATTTGTGATGCAAATGCCTGAGCATGTCTCAGTGTGAGCTCTACTCATGTCCAGATGTTTTGGATTGTGTGCTGACCTGTCTTTAGATGTCTGATTGTTGCCATCACCACTGGTGTGTGTTGTTACGTGAGATCAGATTATTTTACATATTTATCACAAGTCATCGGTAATATTTTGCTTTGTTCATCACTTTCTATTAATGTTTCTTTTAAAGTACATGTTAATTTCATCCCAATTTCTTACATCCCTGAGCCCATTGGATTTAATAGAAACACCAGCCAAATGACAGAGCAACTGACTAGTGTTGTGGCAATTTCTTAACTAATGTATTTTGGAGACATGTTTGCTTATCTATTACATGGTATGTAATTCTGGTCTTTGGTTGTGACATGCATCTGTATTATTTCAGAGAATCATTAGGTTCTCTGACCTGCTCAACTGCCTAAACCATTAAGGGTATCTGTCCTTTGTTCCTTAGGAATGTGATTGTGGGGCACGGTAGGGGCAGTTGTCCCTTTAGGAAAACACAACAGGGAACAATATGGCAGGATGCTGTAAGCCCTAACAAACTTGATGAGATTACCCATGTGGAGAAGGACAGTATGCCCTTTGTACCAGGCCTAGGTGGTAATAGAACAAAAGGAATGTATTCTAATGAGTTAGCACATAGGTGCAGCATTATACCACACCCCTTTGACTGTTATAAATACGAGCTGTACATGTAATTTACTTTAGAGACTCCTCGAATGATTATTCTGTAAGCATTTGACGCGTCTCTCTATTTGCAAATAAACGACTAATTGTGCCAAGAGAATTTTGTCTCTGTCTTACTCCTTTGAGTGTCTATCGGTGAAATTTCCATCATAATTGGGGGTTCGTCCTTTGGCTACTTACCCTGGTGTCTCGAAATACTAGTCACCAGTAAAGCTGTAATTTAAATGATGTGCCTTCCCTGAACCATAGAGTTCTGTATGCTGCATTGTGAATGTAAAGGCAATTTGCCAAAACTGGGAAGCAAGGCTCAAGACATGTAGAGTGTGCGTCAAAAATAATTTGGTATCATTCTGTTTTGATCAGATTTGCTGGGATAAAATTGTGCCCCTACTTATCCCTCAGGACATAACCTCGGGAGTTCCCTCTTAGTTCCCATGCCCAAAACAAATGAATGCATTGAATGGAGATGTCTGGAACCTTCTTTCATCTCCAGTTATCATACAACAAAGTCAACCTTAAAAAGTATTAAAAGAATGTCACAACACGTCACAACTAGGACTGTGAAGAGACACACAAACACAATCCAACACACAATCCGCAGTCTACACACACCATCAGAGGAGTTGAATTGTCTCGTTTCAGGAATTGTATTGTTTGCATTTGAGATGATGTTTTTCGTAGCTGCTTTGTAACTGTGTTTGTTGTTTGTTCTGTGGATCCCAGGATGAACAATTTCAGCTTTAGCAAAAGGTTAATGGGAATCCATATAAACATCAACATGTTTTCTCTGTTACGTGACCAGGTTACAGTGCTAAAGGCTTTTAAATGTGATGCTTGAAGGTTTGATGTTAGTGTCGTTTATTATATTTTCAAGCCTAACTGACATGAATTCTGATGGTGCATGGCATAGACACAAGAAAGGTCATGCAATCACATAAGTAGAATATGACAGTGAGTGGAAGAATTGTCTGGTATGACACACTGGAGATCTGAGGTCAGGGGAAAACCACCAGATGACTTCAGAAGTGGTTTCAATGTCTGGGATTGTGGACTAATGATAACAATGTCTAAAAGATAAACAGATAACGACATGTCAGAGCGTGCAGAGATTTAGGTTTCTCAGAAGAGAAATACTCAAAAAGAAAGTATACCTTTTCACACATGTATTACAATATTTTGAAAAACACATGACCTCTTTTATCTGCAGCTTGCTACTCCCTTAATTACAGAATATCTGAGACATTTCTAATTTGACGATAATCTAAACTTTCATCATAAATAACTGGAAATTGGTCAAAATAGTCCCCCTTTCCATGACTTTTCAGACATAAATAACGATCAGCCTAATTTCATACTCCTGTGCTGAGCAAAAAACCTTGGAATCCCTGAGATGAGACTATGATAGTAATGTCAGTAAGGGTATATACGAGGTCGTAGGACCATTTCTGCTGCATTATTGATTTCAAATTGGACTCTGCAGGCCTTTATTATTTTACACTAGTTTTTGGCTTTTGACACAGGAGTTGTTTTTAATCGGACTGG